>JAAGEH010000021.1:8497697-8607621 GCA_011751065.1 Lasiurus cinereus
CACTGTGTAGCTGTGATGATCAGGGTGTGGCTGGGATGATCAGGGTGCGGCTGTGATGGTCAGGATGCAGCTGAGATGGTCAGGGTGCGACTGTGATGGTCGCTGTGCGGCTGTGATGGTCAGGGTGGGGCTGTGATGGTCACTGTGCAGTTGTGGTGGTCAGGGGTGGCTGTGGAGCTGGGACTTAGTGCTGTGAGAGGAGAAGCTGATGCTGCACGTGTTTGGACAGGTCTCTGCTGTCCGTTTTCAATGCCAAGTGATCCCCAGGCTCCGGCCCTCTCTCCATGGGATGTGTGGCAGCCCAGATTCACCCTGCCAGGCTCTGGGGGCCTGGAGGGCAGTGTCCGATGGAGCAGCAGCCCCAGGGAGTATGGGTTATGAATAAAGCCCTGGCAGTCAGTTTGGGAAGCAGAGCCCCCCGGGCAGCAGGGCTTCCTGGATGGCTCAGTGAGACCTGTCTCCAAGCCTCCTGGTCCTGCGGGCCCAGCAGCAACGCCTTCAAATCGTGGAACCCCATTTCTCATTGCTGAATAGTGAGCCCCTGGGAAAGGCTCCATGTTTCACAATTATTGTTACAATTGACAATATTATTGTCTTCAGACCGAAAAAGAGAAATCTTTTGAGTCTTACCTGTGGGGCCTTTGCATGGTACTGCTGAGCAGTAGGTTCTGGAGGTGCCGTGTGACACAGACCACGCCGTCGTGGCCTTTGCCCACCTCAGGGCACCCTCATCCTGACCATCACAGCCTCACCCCGACCATCACTCTGGCCTGGCTTACAGGAAAGATTAGTGTCTCCCGGGGAGCCCACAGCTGGCCTGGTGCCTCAGATATCCAGGCATCTAGGCCTCCGAGCACTCTGCCTTCCACAGGAGGCCTGGACCTGATCCTGCACATCTGGGGGTGATCCGTGCATGACAGTGCGTGGGAGATCTGAGCTTCTGTGAAATGTTGGGTCTGCTCCATCCATCTCAATGAACTGCCAAGCAAATGTTAAAAATGCTGAACTGTTGAAAACGTTTCTATCCAGGAGGATAGATGCCACCACTGTGGAAAACAGCAGGGTGGTTCCTCAAAAAATTAGAACTAGTTTTACCTCGATCCAGCTATTTTGTTTTTGCATAAATACTTGAAATACTTCAAAATGGGTCTGTCAGGAATGCTTGTATACCCATGTTTCTGGCAGTGTTACCCACAGCAGCTAACATGTGGAAGCAACCATGTCCACTGATGAATGGATGGATCAGTGAAATGTGGCACATCATACAATGGGATATAATCTAGCCTTAAAAAGGAAGGACATTCTGACACAGGCCACAACATCAATGAGACATGAAGATGTTGTACTAAGTAAACTAATTGCAGGAAAGGCAAATACTATATGATTCCACTTATGTAAGATCTCTAGGGGAGTCCAATTCACAGAGACAGTGATGGTGGTGGCCAGGTGCGGAGGCAGGTGAGGTAAGGATATACTGTTTAATGTGGATGGAGTTGTAGTTTTGCAAAACGGAAGGGTCTGAAGATGGATGGTGGCGATGGTTGCTCAGCAGTGTGAATGTACTTAACACTACTGAGCTGTACACTCAACTATGGTTAAGATGGTAAATTTTATGTATGTTTTATCACAATAAAAAGTTTAAAAAAATTCATCTAATAATACAGTACTAATGGGAAAAGATTCCATTCTGAAGATCCAAAGAAAAGGCTTTTCACACCCACCTTTTATCTCTGCCTTCCATGGAGGGACTCTATTTCCCTCGCCCTCTGATGTCCCTTCTCTGTGGCTGGAGCCCTTTAACCACTGTGTGGAGCAATAGGAAGGAGCCGAGCTGGAGTCATGTAGGCCTTCGGCTAAACCCTGGCGCTCCCAGGACACCTTGCTATGTGTCAATCTTTGTGTTCTCTTCTTTTGTCCATCCCACCATGGGAGGAGCTACAGCTTTTGTGGGTCATTCAGCAGGCCATAGGGATTAGGGGAGTGGCTTCCCCCTCTCCCCTAAACCAGACCTAGGAAGTTCACAGCAGACCTAGGAAGGTGTGTCTCTCCCAAGTAAGAAGAACAACCATTCTATGCTTTGATGTGATCAATTGTGAATAGGAGAATTGTTAGGAAACACTGTTTTTATTGGCCTGTAACATGCAGTCTAAGTAAAACCAGCGAGCTTGCTCTGGGATTACACCTGGACTTCCCCCACTGCCTCCTTCTCTCAGGTGCTGGTTTAGGACCCTCCCTTTTAAACATTTGAGAGCCATTTAGCTGGGGCCTCCTGGGTAAATCACTCAGAAGTGACTAGTCTGGGGTCTGGATATAAACCCACTTGGGAGGGTTTGCCAGCCAAACTGTAGCAGGGACTTGGCATTTCCTGGGGAAGTGTGTTAGGGTCGAAAAGCTCGCCGCTCAAAGGAAGACTCCAAGAGACGTTCTCATGCAAACAGCAAGGGGTTTATTGCAGACCAAGCATGCTGGGGCTCTCAACATACTCTGAAAGCAGAGCAGAGGCTGAGAGCCCCGAGTTGATACAAAGCTGAGCTTATATACTATGTAACAAGTAACAGGGTTACACAGAGGTCAACACAGGGCTTTACTACATACATTTCACAATTTACAGACTCTGCATATTTCTGGTTACCATGGGGTTGTGACAACAGGATGCGGCTGATGGTTATCTCTGGGTTAGTTTCTGGAGACATCTGGACCATGTCTCTAGTCATAATTTTACTATAGGCTATCTGCTGACGGTTATCTCTGGAGATGTCTGGGCCATGTCTCTTTCCGAAATTTGGCTACAGGCTATCTCTCTACACAAGATTATCAACCTGCACCTAGGTTACAGCATCCTGGGAATTTCCACCCTGTTCTCAGCCCTGAGACTACAATAATAGGATGTGACTGGGGGATATAATTTTAAGCCGAGCTGTGTTAACTCTTTCCCGGCCCGATCCTGATTTTTGCAACCTTACAAGTGACCGTAAGGCAGTGGTCAGCAAACTCATTAATCAACAGAGCCAAATATCAACAGTACAAGGATTGAAATTTCTTTTGAGAGCCAGATTTTTTAAACTTAAACTATATAGGTAGATACATTGTTATTAACTTAGAGTACTCCTAAGGTGGCCTTTGGTAAAAAATCAAGGGGCCAAAGAGCCACATGTGGCTCTTGAGCCATAATTTGCAAACCACTGCCCTAAGGGAAGGGTGAGTGGCCGTGGGAGTCTGATTGGCCTGCAAAGATGAAAGCATGGGGGCTCAGATGAGCTTGCTTGAGTTTTTTTAGTTTTAGTTTTTGGCACTTTTGTATTTCTTTCTCAAGACCTGGTACATTATCATTATCAAGAGCCTTTTGTGCCCTTTCTCTGGGTGAGTAGGAAACGTGGTGAAAATTAGTTGGCTTATGCTGATTTCTCAAAATCATTATGTCAATTCCTGCCCTTTTTGGGGAGGTTGTGCTCCCCTAAAATGTTTTAAGCACTTAATTTTGCATTTATATTATTGTCTTTTATTAAATTAAACCATTAATAAAACATGTTGTCAACCTAGAATTAATATGTTTTATCAAAATCACTGGTTCTGTGCTCTGACTGCTGTTTGAACTTCCACAGATACCTCTTTCCCTCTCCCCAGTGATGCCTTGCAGGACCCCTGGGCTAGGGAACCTGCCAGAAGTTCTCTGTTTGAGGGCAGAGTGTGGAGAAGGGGGCGGGCAGAGCAGACCTGGGCCATCCACAGGAGATCCTAGGTGTGGGGGCGTGGCCAGGCACCCAGGACTAGGGGGAGGTGCCACCAGGGAGCAGTGCAGAGGCAGTGGCGCACTGGTTCTTCACCTTCCAGCAGGGCTCCAGAGCAGACTCAACAGGAGCTGAATATTGTGTACTTGCCATTATGGAGCTGAATGATGGAGTTTTCCAGCTAGCAACATTCTGGTCAAAAGGCATATGAGGCTCCACTTACTCCGTCTTAGTCAGCTCTGCTGCTGAAACAAAATACTGTACCTGGGCCTGAACTGCAGATGTTTATTTCTCACAGCTCTGGAGGTGGTGTCCAAGGCTAGGGCCTGAGCTTCCAGGGGAGGGATCTCTCTTTGCGTGTCTGCACAAGGCAGAGGGAGCCCTTACATGAATCCCTCTTCTCCTTACATTAATCCCTCCATGAGGGCCATCCTTAGGATCTTTGTTAGGCTCTGGGGGATTTGAAGATGAACTAGTCAAGTGTGTACATTGCAATGTAGTTCTAGTCTAAGGTCCCTCCTAAAAACAGCAATTTACTAATTTGTTGAGTTATCATCATCATCATCAGCAGCAGCAGCCAACCTTTATTAAGAGATCATTGTATACCTGCCATTGATCTAACCATTTTCCACAGTGTTAACTCACATAACCATCAAAACAAAATTGCTCTGTTGATACTCACATTTTCTAGAAGAGCAATTTGAGACTCATGTGGCAAGAAAGTGGTAAAATCTAAATTTGAGCCTAGGTGCATTTAACTACAAGGCCAGACCACTGCCAGACCCAGACCCAGAGGGTGAGTTCCCCTGTCCCTGAGGCCACGAAATCCTGTCATTCCATCACATTGATTCTGAAAGGGTCACGGGCCTGCTGTACTACGATCCATGTGCAGAGAGATACTGTGCACTGATTGGCTGGACTTGAGTGGCATGGCCACCCTGGGAGCAGGGTAGAGCTTACACTAAGCAAAATGCTCTCACTGACTGGGAGGAAGGTGGTTCCCACTTCCAGAAAAGGGGACACCGTTGCACATGACCAAAATTCGTGTCCACCACCAGTGAGCACTCTGTGGTGAACAAAGGAGATGCATTTGGCTGAAGTTCCACGTCTGCTGGGATCATCTGAGTTTGGATTTGTGTTATGTATTGAATTATGTGCCTCATAATTCATCTGTTGAAGCCCTAACTCTGGGCACCTCAGAATGTGACTGTATTTGGAGAAGGGTCTTTCATGTGGTGATTCAATAAAAGTGAGGCTGTCTAGGAGCCCCCAATCCAATTGGACTTGTTCTTATAAGATGAGGGGATGAGGACAATCAGCGGGATGCAGGCCAACAGGGGGAAGACCATGAGAAGACATGATAAGAAAGCAGCTGGTAGAGATGCCGAGAAAGCATCCTATTGACACTTTGATCTCAGACTGCTAGCCTCTAGAACTGTGATAAAATTAATTTTGGTCGTTTAAGCCAATCAGCTTGTTATGCTGTCATGGCAGCCCTGCACTAATTGACCGGGCGTGCAAGAGGAGGAGCTACAGAGTGGCTGCCTCCATAGCTTGGTCTGTTCCTCTTTTTCCCAGGCATGGGGTGAGGGAGCGGGGTGGGACCTCAGCCACAGCATGCCTGCCTCATCCCAGGAACCGGGTTTAAGCACAAGGACCAGCTCAAGCGTTAAAACGGTTCTTTGAGACCAGTGGCTTTCAAATGTTCTGTGCTATGACCCATGCTAAAGAAGACTTTATAACCAACACACACAGTGCACAATAACAGAACTGAGGCAAAGGTTTCTCCTTGTAACACTTCTCACCACTTTTATTTGCCAGTCTAGCGACCTCTCCACTGGAATGAAAGCAGCCTGAAGGGAAAAGTTGGCTCGTTTTATTCTGCCACTTCCCCAGCACCACAGTGTGCCTGAGTCACAGCAAGTTTGCTCAAGAGCCGTTGGTGAATGAGTGGTACAGGATTGGGACTGGATAACACTACAGATCAAAGGCACCTTGCTTTTCAGGTGATAACTATAGCTCAATTCCCAGCCACCCTTCTGCCCTCACACCCTTGTACCTACCTTTTCTGCAGAGAATGGCTTACTGACTGGAGGGCAGTCTCCTGGTACAGGCCTGGGTCCCGGAGCCTCCTCCCTGCCCTTTTGACAGGATTTAGTCCTGTCCCCCATTACACTGTATCCTCAGCCCACGTAGGAGTCCTTAATGCCTAAGCCAGCTCCTGCTTGCCCTGTGATGCTGCATTGGGGGGCCTTCGGAGAAGGGCTCTGACAGTTGCAGAGGCTCTAAGCCAGGGGCCCAGTGAAGCGATTGACATCCTTGCTGCAGTATCCAGTCCAATCCAGTGTGTGGCCATGTGGATAGGAGAGGGTGGCTTCCAGCTGCTGTGCTAGTCCACCCTACAGGCTCAAGCAAGCAGAATGGCTGCATTTTGGAGTCATATGTAACTGAATCCAAACCCTGCCTGTTTCGGTTAGTTGCTACATGCGTGACTTTGGGCATGTTACTAGGTGTACTAATTAATAATGTGGATTTTTTCAATAGATGGAGTTACACATATGTTGATATATATGCTATTTGATATATATGCTATTTTGTTGTATTGACAGCAAGCTCTAAAACTTCATATGTTAACTTTTCTGAAAGTGTTAACATCATAGATATTTTTTATGCTTAAAAATGTTGAATTTTGTGTCCTAAAAAGAGCATTTGTGGGATCTTTTAATTTATTAATTTGAAGAAAAAGTTATATACTTCAGAAAACTTATGGTGAACATGCTCCATCTCAAGATACTTGTGAACGCTGGTTTAAATGTTTTAAAAGTGATGATTTTGATGTGAAAGACAAAGAATGTCAGGGTCAACTGAAAAAGGTTGAAGACCAACGATTATTAGACAAGTATTATTAGATGAAGATGCATGTTAAACTCAAAAACAACTTGCAGAAAGATTAAATGTTGCAAAAACAACTTGCAGCAAACAATTTCCGATCATTTACAAGCAATGGGAAAGATTTTAAAGGGAGGAAAATGGGTGCCACATCAACTGAATGAAAGACAAATGGAAAACTGAAAGGTCATCAGTAAAATGTTGCTTCAGCGGCAAAAAAAAAAGTCTTTTTTTGCATTGAATTGTAACTGGCAATGAAAAGTGGATTTATTTTGAGAATCTCAAACACACAAAATCATGGGTGGATCCAGGTCAACCATCAACATTGACTGCAAGGCCAAATCACTTCGAAAAGAAGACAATGTTCTGCGTTTGGTGGGATCAGGAAGGTGCGGTGTATTGTGAGCTTCTAAAACCAGGTGAAATCATTAAGACTGATCACTACTGACAAAAAATAATCAATTTGAACCATGCTTTGATCCTAAAATGACCAGAATGTGCCAGAAGACACAGCAAAATAATTTTGCTTCATGATGATGCACCATCACATACTTGAAAACCAGTTAAAGATACATGAAAAGATCTTGCCTAGGAAGTATTAACCCACCCACTCTATTCACCAGACCTTGCTTCTTCAGATTACCACTTGTTCTGATCTATTGCACATGCCCTTTCTGAGCAGCACTTCCAAACATGCAAAGAAGTGCAAAATTTGGTCTCTGAATGGTTTGCCTCCAAACAAGAAAAGTACCTGAAAGATGGGGGAAATTATAGCTAGCGATGGACATTACTTTGAATAAAGCACTTTTGATGTTTCTCTTGAAATCACTATTTTCTTTGATGACAAAATCTGCATTATTAACCAGACACCTTGTATCTCTCTGAGCTTCAGCTCCTCATCTGCAAAATGGGAACAACAGTTGGTCCCTACAAAGCTCCATAAGAGCCGCAGTGGCTCTGCATGTATGACCCCTGCATGTAGCTATTTGCAAACTTCCTTCACCCCAGGAGTGCTGTCTATAAACCACACAAAGGCCCACAAAGGCCCATCTTTCTGTGGGAAACTTGTTGTGCTTGATAGCCATTTTGTAGTAAGCGCCAGCCACATTAGCACTAACCTCAGGCTAGGTTTCTATTACCCCAAACCCTATCTCTTTCCCTATCTCTGGAAAGCCAGGCGTTTCGCCTTAGGGCTAGGAATTTTCGCTAACTTCCTCATTTCTCCTTTTCCCCATAAATATCCCGATCTATTGTTGAATAAACGAGACTTGATCAGAACTTTGTCTTGTCTCCATTCCTTGTGTCTCTTGTCCCTTTCATCCCCACTCCCCCTCTAGGGTCCTCGTTGACTTAACCCGAGGGTCGGGACAAGTGGCGCCCAACTTGGCTGGAGAACGGGGGATCCAGTGAGGGACGCTGTCTGGAGAGCCGGCACAAAAAGGAGAAGACAGAGGATAAGTTGACGCGGGAACCTGCTGCGATTTCTACACCTCGGTGACTAGACAGCGATTATGGGTCAAGAAATGAGTCAGCATGAGATGTTTGTTAATGGACTTAGAAAAGCTTTAAAGACACGAGGAGTAAAGGTTAAAATTAAACAGTTATGTGATTTTTTGTATTATATTCAAGATATGTGTCCTTGGTTCGCTATTGAAGGAACTATTGATAGTAAGAGATGGAAAAGGGTTGGAGATGCCCTTAGAGATTTTTATGAAAGATTTGGGCCTGAAAAGGTTCCTATAACTGCCTTTTCATACTGGAATTTAATCGATGAGGTCATATCACAGAGGCATCGGGATTCTATAGTTGCTAATGTAATTGAAAAGGGAAAAAAATCCTTCAAATAGATAAAGAGAAAAAGGATTTAAAAGGACAGCAGAAATTATGAATTTTTGGTAATGCTGATGGAGGCACGGAATTTGTAAAACAATTGGCCTTTGAAAATGCTAATGCTGCTTGCCAAGTGGCCCTTCGGCCCTATAAGAAAAAGACTGATTTATCAGGCTATATCCGCCTTTGCTCTGATATCGGAGTCCCTTATCAGCAGGGCCTCGCCATGGCTGCTGCCATGCAAGGATATCTCCTTGGAATACTCCTATCTTTGTCATTAAAAAGAAGTCAGGTAGATGGCATTTGTTACAAGACTTAAGGGCAGTAAATAAAACAATGGTGCTAATGGGAGCCCTACAGCCTGGACTCCCCTCTCCTGTTGCTATACCCTTAGGACATTTTAAAGTAATCATAGACTTAAAAGATTGCTTTTTTTTTTTACCATTCCTCTACACCCTGAGGACCAAAAGCGCTTTGCCTTCAGCCTACCCGCTATCAATTTTAGATCTCCTATGAAAAGGTTTCAATGGCGTGTTCTCCCACAAGGTATGGCTAATAGGTCCCACCTTATGTCAATCTTTTGTTGCTCTTGCAATACAAGCAGTAAGAGATCATTGGCCAGAAATGTATATTATTCATTACATGGATGATATTTTAATAGCTGGGAAGGATGGTGGTGAGGTCTTGAGATGTTATAATGAGTTAAAAAATGTTTTACAAGATAAAGGATTAGAGATCGCCCCTGATAAAGTCCAATTAACAGATCCATATACATATCTTGGCTTTCAAATGAAAGGACCTCAGGTCTCCTCTCAGAAGTTAGAATTAAGATTAGACAAGCTCAAAACTTTAAACGATTTTCAAAAACTCCTCGGAGATATCAACTGGCTCATGTCCTATCTAAAGCTTAGTAAAAGTGATTTAAAACCTCTTTACGGTATTCTACACGGGGATGCTAATCCTACATCTCGCCGAGAGCTGACACCGGAAGGAAGACAAGCCATACGTATAGTAGAACAAGCCATTCGATCACAAACTGTTACATTTATAGACTATGATAAACCTTTGAAATTCATCATTTGCAAAACAGCTCTTTCACCAACCGCTGTTTTTTGGCAAACAGCCCCCCCTAATGTGGGCTCATTTGCCTGCTACACCTAAAAAGGTCATTGGACCATATTATCAAGCAGTATCTGATCTTATAATCCTAGGCAGGGAACAAGGGAAAAGATATTTTGGTCAAGAACCAGATTTTATCATACAGCCTTATACCAAAGAACAAGTTAATTGGCTCATGCAGACTACTGAATTCTGGCCTATTGCCTTAGCTTCTTATACTGGCATACTAGATAATCATTATCCACCAGACAAATTTATTGATTTTGCTAATAAACATGAATTAGTATTCCCTAAAATTACCACATTTATCCCCTTAAATAATGCCCTGTTGGTGTTTACTGATGGCTCTTCTACAGGTATAGCTGCTTATATTTACCAGGACAATGTGGTACAAACAGCTTCTCCGCCCAATTAACAGAATTCCATGCTGTTATTGCAGTCCTATCAGCATTTCCTAATCAGTCTCTTAATATCTACACAGATAGCGCGTACCTCGCACACTCTGTACCCTTATTAGAAACTGCTGGCCAAATTAAGGGCGTCTCTAATACTGGAGACTTATTTAGACAGCTACAGGTGCTTATCACAAAAAGAACGCACCCCTTTTTTATAAGGCATTTAAGTGCTCACTCTGGGCTTCCTGGTCCTCTAGCGGAAGGAAATCAGAAAGCAGATCTGGCCACTCGCCCACAAGCTCATACTTCTGCATTACTTGCTATCAATGCTGATGACTCTTCCCTAAAAATTGCTCAAGCACAGAAAAGTCATCAGTTACACCATCTCAATGCACAGACTCTCCGGCTTATGCATAATATTACTAGAGAACAAACCAGACAAATTGTCAGATTGCCCTTCTTGTGTCATACATCTCCCAGTATTACATCGCGGAGTCAACCCTAGCGGGTTAGTACCTAATGCATTATGGCAAATGGATGTTACTCATATCTCTGAATTTGGTAACCTCAAATATGTACATGTAACTATAGATACTTTCAGCGGTTTTATTCATGCTTCCCTCTAAACCGGTGAAGCCACTAAACATGTAATTTGCCATATGTTAACTGCCTTCGCAGTCTTAGGATGTCCACAGCAATTAAAAACTGATAATGGCCCAGGCTATATCAGCTCAGCCTTTTCTCAATTCAATAAGCGCCTCAATATCCATCATACAACAGGTATTCCTTATAATTCCTAAAGTCAAGGAATCATTGAAAGGGCACATCTCTCTTTAAAACTCACAATAGATAAAATAAAAAAGGGGAAATGTTACCCCACAAGGGGGTCACCCAGAAATATATTATCTCATTCCTTATTTATTCTCAATTTTTAAAATTTGGATGCAAGTGGACAATCAGTAGCTGCTCGCTTTTGGCATACAGAAACTCAGAGACAATTTGCTTCAGTACTATGGAAGGATCCTTTGACTAACTCCTGGCACGGACCAGATCCAGTTCTTATCTGGGGCCGAGGATCAGTATGCATTTACTCTAAGGAAATGAAATCTGCAAGGTGGCTACCAGAAGGCTTAGTTAAACAAATCAGTCAAACTCAAGAAGTTGAGGATAACTCCAGGGATGAAAACTTGCCCTGAGAATATTTCCCCTATTAGTAGTATTAGGAGTTTTTGGAGCTTTAGCTACAGGAACAGCAGGACTAGGAGTTGCCGTTCATTCATATACTAAACTCTCTAATCAGCTGATTGATGATGGTCAGGCCTTATCCAGTACTATTTATGATATTCAAGATCAGATAGACTCCTTAGTGGAGGTAGTCCTCCAGAATAGAAGAGGATTCGATTTATTGACAGAACAGGGAGGGATCTGTTTGGCTCTACAGGAACGCTGCTGCTTTTATGCAAATCGGGCATTGTTCGTGATAAGATAAAGAAGCTACCAGAAGACCTAATAAAAAGAAGAAGAGAACTATTTGACAACCCCTTGTGAATCGGGCTAAATGGAATATTACCCTACCCCCTTCCGTTATTAGGACCTCTGTTTGGCTTACTAATAATCCTATCGCTAGGACCTTTTTTTTTTTAAATAAATTGATGGCTTTTATTAAGCAACAAGTGGATGCCATTAAGATGCAATCTATACAGGTCCCTTATCATAAACTTGAGATGGCCAAAAAAGGAAAGTTGCAAACTCCTTGAAAAGGAGAAATATAACATTCTATAGAGTAATTGAGGTAATTACTCTAACAGCAAACTTTCCACCTTGGTGCGCTGGGCTGGTTAGCCAGAGACAGGCAACTGGAACTTATACGTGACACTGACCACCGCCTAAGCCAGGAACTGGGCCTTATGCTGCCCTGCTTTCCAATGACGGGTAAGGTGGGTTGGTAGCGTATGGTAGTTCCTGACCTAAGACAGGCACAGTCCCCTCAAGGATATTCGGCCTTTCAAAGTTTAAAGAAAAGGGGGACCTGTGGGAAACTTGTTGTGCTTGATAGCCATTTTGTAGTAAGCGCCAGCCACATTATTACCCCAAACCCTATCTCTTTCCCTATCTCTGGAAAGCCAGGCGTTTCGCCTTAGGGCTAGGAATTTTCGCTAACTTCCTCATTTCTCCTTCTCCCCATAAATATCCCGCTCTATTGTTGAATAAATGAGACTTGATCAGAACTTTGTCTTGTCTCCATTCCTTGTGTCTCTTGTCCCTTTCATCCCTACTCCCCCTCTCCCCCTCTAGGGTCCTCGTTGACTTAACCCGCGGGTCGGGACATCTTTCATTCTCAGGATTTGGACGTGAAATGGAAAAGCTGAGACCTTAACTCTAGAGTTGGTGGACACTGTGGGCCAGATCCCTTGAAGGGAGCTGGGAGCTGGAGTAAGTCTCAGCCCAGATCCTTCATATGGGCTCACTTGTCCCAAGGTTCAGGGGCCCAGACCTGTCTGTGGGTGGCCCATGATGCCTCTCTGTGTCTGTCCAGTTTTGGACGAACCTCACCCATCCCCTACCTTATTGATCTCACCCTCCATCTCAGTCTCCTCTCCCAGGCCCTGCCCAACCTCAACCTTTCCTACTGCCCTGGGGTCAGAGTTGTTCTGAGTGCTCTGATGCTCCCACGTGACCCCCAAAGGCAGACCTTTTTTCTTGTGCTGCGTGTGGAAAGGCAGCTGTTACACAAACATTCACTGTGTGCCCAATCACTCATACTGTTTATGGGTGCCAGCTCAGTGTCCGGCATCAACTAAGCCTGTGTTAACTCTGCAGAGCCAGTGCAATTCTCCTCTGCAGTTGAGAAACATTCTCCCCTCTGTGAGGGGAGGGGAGCTGGCGAGAGCACCTCCAGAACTCATTCTCAGGCCTGGCTTTCCTGTGTTGCAGCCACTGTGGTGGGCATGTCAGAGGGCATTGGGGGGGACTCAGGGGAGAGCCCCTCCCTGCGAGTGTCAGCCAGTGCATAGGACAGAAGGCTGCCTGTCCAGAGCACGGCGGGTATTCCACCCGCAGCTGCAGGGGCTGTGGGCTGGCAGCACTGTCATGGGCCCAGGACCTAATGTGCCCTCCTAAGGGGCTTGCATTTTGTTTGATAAATGGCTCTGGTGATGGAAAAAAATAATTTGAAAATCACTGTAGTGAAAGATTGGGAGCACAGATGAATTCTAACCAGGGAAGTGACATGATTACATTTGCATTTTAAAAAGAGACAAAGACAATTTGGTATAAAAATAAATCTTCTAAATCACATCATTGCAGGAGAACAGCTTTTCCCTGGGTACTTCCCCTGCAGCCGTATCACGTGCAGAAAGGCTCATGGTATGAACACTGCCAGGCTGCATCCCTCTCTCACCCGATGGCCCATGAACTGCAGCCACCTAATGACAATTGGGACAGCTCTGTGTGACCCTCAGGACTGGAGCCCACTCACTGGTAATCAGAATGCTGGGCATCATCTAGAAGTACCACCAAAGTGCTAACTGCTGTTGTTACTATTCCGGTTGCTGATCTTCCCTCTTAATAAATGACATAGAAACCCATGCTGGCGCTGGAGCTGTCGAAGCTGCACACCAATGTCTCCTCTTGGACATGTTCCTGGCAATGAGATGCTGGGTTAAAATTCATAAATACTTTAACAAATGTTTAATGGTTTCCAGTTCACAGTAATGGAAGGAAGGTACAGAGTTCCCAAATATTGCCTGTTGCCCCTCCCCCTAGATCCCCCATTTTCAGCATCCCCTGACAAAGTGGTACATTTGTTGCAATGATGAGTCTACACCAACACAGCACAATCACCCTAAAACCATAGTTTACTGTACGGTTCCCTGTTGCTGCTGCATATTCTATGGGTTTGGACAAGTATATAATGACAAATATCTAGTGCTGCAGTGTCATACAGAGTAGTTTCATGGCCCTGAAAATCCTCTATGCTCTGCCTATTCGTCCCTCTTCCTCCCACTAACCCCTGGTAACCACTGACCTTCTCATGTCTTTATGGTTTTGCCCTTTCCAGAATGTCATATAGGTGGAATCCTGCGGTACTGAGTCTTTTCAGATTGGCTGCTTTTACTTGCTAATATGCACTTACCTTCCCTCCATGTCTTTTCATGGCTTGGTAGCTCATTTCTTCTTAGCAGATGGACAGTTTATCCATCCCCATGGAAGGACATCTTTTGCTTCAGGTTTTGGCAATTGTAAATAAAGTGCTATACACATCTACATGCAGGTTTCTGTGTGAACAGATGTTGTTACCTCCCAAGGAGCATGCTGCTGGATCGTACATTAAGGGTCTGTTTAGTTTTGTAGAAACTGACACAGTGGTTTGCTCTGTTCATGAGCTGCAGCCTCAGGTCTGCTGAAGAGCAGCCTTGGTGGGACTCACCTGGCACAGGTGGGGCTGTCAGGTCCTCCCTTGTTCATAGGGCAACGTCTGATCACCTGCTATGGACAGAGCATCATAGGCAAGGGCTCCCTGGAGGAGAGGACATGTGCCAGGAGCACCCATGCATAGCAATGCCAGAGGAATGAAAAGAATCAGACTTTCAGCTCCAGGACTTTTTGTGCTGTGGGAAGTGGTGTGGTGTCATGCCATGTGGGAGGGCTTGGTGACCACATCTTGTTTCTGACACTTACAAGCAGTGTGAGCTTGGCTCCATTGGGCGACACTCCCCCCCGCACCCGGGGGGGGGGCCTCCCCCCCGCCCTTGGTCATGGTGCTCATCTTGGCAGTGGCAATACTAATGCTGCCCCTGCAGGATTACTGTGAGAGCCAGAGAGTTGTGTGGGCTGAGGACCAATTGGCATCAGAAAGGCTCACTAATGGGTGGTTCCTCTCTTATCTTCCTTCTATTCCTCTCATATGATTGGCCCAGCCTTTAACATAGAGCATCCTTGCCCTGGGGGCCTCATTTGGGTTTGTTTGTGTTTTTTTTTTTAATTGATTTTTAGAGAGAGAGAAAGGGAGAGGAATAAAGAGATAGAAACATTGATGAGAGAAACAGCATCAATTAGCTGTCTCCTGCACACTCTCCTACTGGGGATCGAGCCTGCAACCCAGGCATGTGCCCTGACCGGAAATAGAACTGGTGACCTCCTGGTTCCTGGATCAATGCTCAACTGCTGGGCCACACCCCCCAGGGCCGCACCTGGGTTTTGACTGCAGCAGACTTCTGTTCTGCCCAGAGTGCCACAGAAGGCAACCTGGCTATGCCCTTTTCTCAGCATCTTATTTCCAGCAGGCAGCAACCAAAGCCTAATTCCACATTGAAGATATCATCCCAGCAAGTCTTATCGAGAAGAGAAGATGACTACTTGCAGGGTCCAAGTCCCAGTCTCAGCTATGCACCGCCATGGTCCCCTGCTGAGGAGAGGTGCCTAGGAGATCCGGAGGATGAGGTCTGGAATAAGTGTGGGTGCTCAAGAGCATATCCCCTCTGAAGCCATCATGTGCCCAGGCCCATGAGGAGGTACAAATGAGGCTGGGGAGAAAGGAAGCTCCAGTGTCCCAGTGCCCCGTGGGGCAGAGAGGGTCCTGAAGCAGGTGGCATTGGAAATGATCCTGAAGGATGAGTAGGATTTAATGAGCCAGAGTGGGTATGGCAGGGCCTTTCTTCAACCTTTGGCTCATAGTCACTTTTCTGGGAGTGTTTCTCATAGATGATATGTGGGACAACTGAAGTGCAAAGTTGGGGTGTGAGCCCAAAGCAAAGCCCTTGGAAGACCCCAGGTTTGCAACTTCCAGAAAATTCTCCTCAGCACAGCCGAGAGTGTGGTCCATGCATCCGGGTGCCCCTCTGTCCATGCTCTCCTCAGTCCTGAGCAATGGGAGTAGCATTTCAGGCCCCATGTTTGTGAGCACAGAGTCTATAAAGAACAGGTTTTGCTCACTCTTAGGCTCACGCCTGCTGGAGCTAGGCACCATGGGCACTGCTGCCTGCCCCAGGGAGTGCCCAGAGGCCTACATTGTGATAAATGCCCAGACACCAGTGACAATAGTGGTTACTCTCAGGGTGGAAGCCGGTGACCCCTATGCCCCTGGAGATAGAGCCGGCAGTATGTGGGAGGAGTGCCCCCAGGCTTCTCCAGAGCAGGGTACTTGGTGGGCCTTTAGAGTTGAAAGCAGTTTCTAAAAGAAACTCTTAGACTTGCACATTGCTCTGTACAAAGTCTCCTGAGACAGATATTCTGTCATTGTTTTTTGCCTTTGATAGAGACAGGCATCAGGAAGCTAAATGCCGAGGGAGGTCTGCTTTTCCTTTCTGACTAGGGTCCTGGTACATGAAATTCATGCACTGGGTTGTGGGGAGTCCCTCAGCCTGGCCTGCACCCTATCCAATCCACAATTGCTGGCTCCCAACCACTTGCCTGCCTGCCTGCCTGCCTGCCTGATCACCCCTACTTCTTTTGCTGGCCTGAGCACCACCTAATCGCTCCCCTGCCAGCCTGATGGCCCCCAACTGCCCTTCCCTGCTGACCTGATGGCTCCCAACTGCCCTCCGCTGCTGACATGATGGCCCCCAACTGCCCTCCCCTGCCAGCTTGATTGCCCCTAACCGCCTTTGCCTCAGCCTCCACTACTGTGGCTTTGTCCGGAAGGAATACGGGCATCTGGAAGATGACCAGTTGACCTGGTCTAATTAGCATATTGCCCTTTTATTAGTATAGATGGGCACTTAGCAGAACTGTTTGTATCACCCAGTATGTGCAACCTGCAGGGGGTCATTTGAGAAGTCCTGCAGAACCCAGCCTTGATATGCTCCCTGTTAAGAAGGGTGGCAGGGGGCAGGAGGAGACTTCCAGATCATCAGAACACATCTGGGGGAGAGAGGCCATAGAAACACTGAGCCATGGGGGAGGTCCTGCAGGCCTGAGGATTTCTGCCCACCTCTGTTCAGACCTGGCTCTGTGGCCAAGCACATAGTGTCCCTCGCTGCCCTGGTAGAAGAATGAAACTGATCGTAAAGGAAGCCACCATCTTATGAGCAAAATCCTACATGGATCTGATTTCTTTGGCAGGGATATTATCAGTTTCAAGGAAGTGGTTTTTCCAAGTTCCCCTGGTTGGCTTGATGATTCTGTGTACCTGCTGCAGTGCAGAGGCAGGACCCCGAGGGTGTGGCAGCCCAGAGCACATTGTGACCCTTCTTGTTGGAGTGAGTGTTTGTTAAACAAAGTCCTTCCCCCATGATTATAAAAACAGCTGTTTGTTCCTGACTCTGTCCCCTGTAGGTAGCTCAGTTACACTGCATGTATTTATTCCTCTTTCTATGTTTTGGGCATTCACAGGTGTATATGCATATATTTTTAATTTTTTTCTCAATTGTTGTTTAGTATGTAAAATTTTTTAAACATGGGACTATTTTAAACAATACTGAGATTAGTACTTTTTTTTACATAAATCTTTAGCTGCACTCTGCTCAGTTCCTTAGGAATAGAAGCTCATGAACAGCATGGCAGGGCAGAAGATGTGAACATTTGAATGTTTAAACATGCTAAGACACTATGCTGCAGGATCTCTGTATTTCTCCGTCTTTCTCATAGGTTGTAAGTGCCAGAGGGCCCCTCGGAAAGCCCACATGAGGTTATTTAATTACCGATCCTTGTCAGATAGTGCTGCTGGCCTCTGGCTCACGGATGATGAATCCTGCTAGTTCATCATCTCGCACTGGAGTATTTGGCAGCAGTCCAGTATGAGTGATGCTGAATAACATACCCTGCCTGGAAGATTCACAACTACATTAGCACGTAATGTAGTTTTTCCAAGTACCCCAACCATGGAGCCATTTCCCATATGACTAGGGGTTCTGATATGATATTGAAACATCTTTTGCTGTTGAAATCATACTGATTTTATCTTGTATTTTCCTTCACTTAGCGTTATAAAATCTGCATTCCCAGGTAATTGCAAACACTTTGTAAATATCCTTTGTTAAACTGCCTGATAATCCCTTTCCAGGCAACCCTGTCTTTAGGAAACCATTGAGCTCTGGATCTGGTCCTCCCAACCCAATCTTGCAAATCTACACTGAACATTTCTGTGAGAAGGCTTTGTAGTGATTGGATAGTACATTCTCTTAGGATGGATTCCCAGGGGTGGAGTTATAGGGTCAGAGGATACGAATTACGACTTTTTCTTTAAAAATATATTTTATTGATGTTTCACAGAGAGGAAGGGAGAGGGATAGAAAGTCAGAAACATCAATGAGAGACATCGATCAGCCGTCTCCTGCACACCTCACAGTGGAGATGTGCCCGCAAGCAAGGTACATGCCCCTGACCGGAATCAAACCCGGGACCTTTCAGTCCGCAGGCCGACGCTCTATCCACTGAGCCAAACTGGTCTCGGCGAATTACGACTTTTTTGACAAATATCTGGAAATAATTCATTTGTTCCAACAGTTTTCAATACACAGAGTGTGCTGCGTGGGCTGGGAGCCCTGAGAGTCTGAGTCCATTTTTGACCTTGCTGCCCCTTTTAGGGAGAAGGGGAGCAGCAAGTGAGATGGTCCTAAGCACATGATGAGGAAGGGACCCTGAAAGGAAGGCCAGTAACAGCACCCAGAGACCGGGAGTGTGGCCACAGAAGGTTCCTTCACAGAGCATGGAGATGTGACTTTGGTTTTTATGGCTTGAAAATGCCCTTGACCTTCGTATATTCACCATATTTGCAGAGTTTACAGAAACACTATACTTGAGCGGGAAGACTCAGAAGCAAATAGACTTGTATTTCTATTCCTGACTCCCACTGGGACCTCGGTAGACTACTCAACCTTTCTGTACCCCATTTTCTCAGCTGAAAAGACATAGTTACAGCTCTCTCTTATGCGAAATACTTGAAATGGTGTTTTACCATTTTAAGAATTTTTGTGGCTCTTAATATTAAGTGTTCTCTCTCTCTCTAATTAAAAATAAAATTTATAGTAAATAATTAAAAATGTAAGCAAGCCTATGAAAAGCATAGTTATTGTAATGAAGATGACTTTAATGCCTTAAGGTTTTGTTTTGTTTTAGAAATATCACATCAAATGCTTTAAAATAATTCACCTACTTGTTTGGGGATGAGTTGTTTTGTCATATCTCAAGCACATGCCTAATCAGGCCATTGGTTATTTCCACATCAGAGCTCAATAAATATTGTTTGGATAATGGTGACAATGATGATGATGATGATAATAAGGTCTCTTTAAAGTTAAAAGAAGGAGGCTCAAGGTCCAGAAAAAATCATGATTATATGAAGACCCTAAAGGCTCTGCTAGCAGCAGAGTTTATCTATAGAGATCACTTATAAAACGTGGAACCAAACTGAAACATGTGGTTTCTTCTGAGCAGAATGCAAAGGTGATTCTTTCCCAGGTTCTAGTCCAGATGGATTAGAAGAATGAAGCCACAGACAAAAGGTGGTATATGGAAAGGTGGAAATTTACTGGCAAACAAGCACAGACTCCCCCATAGTGGGTAGCCCACTAAGCCCCTTTTCTTCTAAGATTTATAAAGGCTGCAGTTCTTTGTGTCTTGATATTCCCTTCTGATTGGTCACTATAGCAGCTTCAAAGCTTAAACCCCATGTGGGCCCCCCTCTTTTTCTCCTCCAGTGGTAGAATTCTCTATCCCCTGTGAAAATCTGTTTCTTTCTTTCTCCCTTTTGTCAACATTTCTCTACTCCTTGTGGCTTTCCCCTATCTTCTGTGAATGGGTATCTTCCTCTCCCCTTATCCTGTGGTGCCTTTTGTTCTTTTTGAATGTATGCCTTTTGGCAGCTCCAAGTCCCTAGGCAACTATGCCTCCCACCCCTCTAATTCCTAAAACTCCCTAAACCTGCCTATTTTACCCCTAAACATCCCTTTAACCTATCAACAGAAAGAGAGAGGAGCCTGAGAGAAGAGCTCTCAAAATCCATAATTTGTCCCTATTTTTGTTACCCTGCCTGGAGGTGAGGGAGACTGAACAGGACATAGTGTTTCTGCTGGGGCAGGACAGATGAGAAACCGGATTTCACTTCTGAAACACTCTGAGAGGTTGTCAAATACCTGGAGCAAGATGTTGCTGCTGTAAGCCCAGGTGCACCAAACTTCTTTTTTTTTTTAAATTAAATCTTTATTATTCAGATTATTACATTTGTTTTTCCTTTTTCCCCTCCATAGCACCCCTCCACCCAGCTCCCACCCTTCCCTCCCTCCCGTTGACCTCATCCATAGGCATATGATTTTTATCCAGTCTCTCCCTGTATACCCCTCACCCTTTCCCCCTGAGAATTATCAGTCCATTCCCTTTCAATGCTCCTGATTCTAGTATATTCACCAGTTTATTCTGTTGATCAAATTTTTAATTCACTTAATTTTTAGATTCACTTGTTGATAGATACGTATTTGTTGTTCATAATTTTTTGACTTTCATCTTTTTCTTCTTCCTCTTCTTAAAGAGTACCTTTCAGCATTTCATATAATACTGGTTTGGAGTTGATGAACTCCTTTAGCTTTTTCTTATCTGTGAAGCTCTTTATCTGCCCTTCAATTCTGAATGATAGCTTTGTAGGATAGATTATTCTTGGTTGTAGGTTCTTGCTATTCATCACATTGAATATTTCTTGCCACTCCCACCTGGCCTGCATCGTTTCTGTTCAGAAATCAGCTGACATTCGTATGGGTGCTCCCTTGTAGGTAATGAACTGTTTTTCTCTTGCTGCTTTTAATATTCTCTCTTTGTCTTTTGCTCTTGGTATTTTAATTATGATGTGTCTTGGTGTGGTCCTCTTTGGATTCCTTTTATATGGGGTTCTGTGTGCTTCCTGGACTTGTAAGTCTATTTCTTTCACCAGATGTGGGAAATTTTCAGTCATTATTTCTTTAAATAGGTTTTCAGTATCTTGCGCTCTCTCTTCTGGCACTCCCACAATTCTGATGTTGGTACGTTTGAAGCTGTCCCAGAGTCTCCTTACATTATCTTCACATTTTTGGATTCTTTTCTCTTCTTGCTTTTCCAGTTGAGTGTTTTCTGCTTCTTTATGTTTCAAATTTTTGACTTGATTCTTGCCTTTCTCTGGTCTGCTGTTAGGACTCTGTATAATATTTTTTATTTCAGTCAGTGAATGTTTAATTTCTAGTTGGTCCTTTTTCATCTTTAGTTGGACCTTTACCATCTCTAGTTGGCTCTTTTGCATCTGTAGTTGGTCCTTTTTCATCTCCTCTTTGGACTTGATAAATTTATCCATCTTTTCTAGCATATTCTTGAAAAACCTTATAAGCGTGGTTTTGAACTCTATATCCAGTCGTTTTTTTCCCTCCATTTCTTTTGTTTGTGATCCCTTCCTTTGTCTCGGCATTTTCACTATGTCGGGGAAACTTCTGTGTTGGATTCAGCCTTATAATGCCAGACTTGCAAAGCCGCAGAAGCCTCTGTTGAGCTTGGGATGGGTGGAGTCTCAGGGCTTAAGGGACCGCCTTGCCTTTCAGTCGGCCCCGCCCTCCACGGCCCCTGAGTCTCACGTGACTGGGTAATGGCTGGAGCGATCCTTGTGCCAGAGCGCCCACAGTGCTTCTAGACTGCTGCCTTTCCAGCTCCCCTGTGCACCAGGACCACACGAGTCTAGGTCTCCAGGGTTTCACCCGAAACAGGGGCCCAGTGGACTCAGAAGTGGCACGGTTCGGAGGGTCTGTCTCCCGCCCACTGGAGAAAGTCAGTAGCACAATCGGCAATCTGTCCTGCGCGCAGTGCCGTGTGCGCTGCCACCAGGCCTTTGATCTTTTGCGACTCCCCTAAATTTCCGGCACTTCTCCCTTTTCACAGTCCAAACTCACCCTGTATGAGTTTCGGCTGGATCTGGGGTTTAGTGTCGTAGGATAAGGGGTTCAATGCCGTTGGGAGTCTCAGTTTCCCTCCCACCAGAGAAAGCCAGCCAGGTACTCCGGCACCCGCTCTCTCAACGCACGTGTCTCCGTACCTCAGCTTTTTGCAGCTCCTCTGGGTTTCTGTGAGCCCCTCTCTTTTCTTCTAGCTGTAGAACTTCCACTCAGCCAGCTTTCCTGTGGTTCTGGATGATGTCCGTTCTGTCTTTTAGTTGTAGTTTTGAAATTGTTGTGTGAGGCAGCAGTGTAGGTGTTTACCTATGCCGCCATCTTGGATTCTCCAAACTTCTGATGAGAACTGTAGTGGTCCAGGTGAAGATGAGGATGGAATGACCCAGCCAGAGACACAACTAAAAGCCTGGTTAGGTTATAAACCAGGTTCCTAAGAATGTGGCTGGCCTGATGCAGTCCCAGCTTTGGATTACAGGCCACTGACAAAATTCCATCTCCTAACGTGGTAAACTGGTAAACTGAAGACAGATCTTGGGCTGCCACATTGTAAGAAATACCCATGGTTGGTAATTTTCTCTGCAGATGTTCATGGCTCATCCTGCTTTAATGGTGATGTTACCCATTTGGACCATTATTTTCTGTACCTGGGCCTTAACTTCTCCATCTATAAAAGGAAAGAGTGGGACCAGGTAATACTGCAGTGGACTTTGATTGATGCAATTGAAAAAGAAATCCCTTACTGTGAGATTATCCAGAAGAGTCTAAATTCTAAAAATGTGTCCAGAATATAATCATGCTATTTTCATTTTCATAGAACCTGTATTCCAGGTGTTGTTTTAAAAAAGAATGCCATGGGGAAAAAAATAAAAAGAAAGAAAGGAAGAAAGGAAGGGAGGAAGAAAGAAAGAAAGAAAAAAGAAAAAAGAGAGAAAGAAAGGAAGAAAGAAAAAAACTGCTATCATATCCGGTAGAGAGAAATTGTTAAGTAAGGAGATCTGTTTAGCTCAATGTTTCTAAACTTGTTTGGCAATCCTATTCTTTCCTTCCTTCTTTATTTTTGAAACATCTATTAAGGTGTTTTCATGAAATGGCTTGAAGCCCTTTATTTATGCCAGTGTGCCTGTCTCTTTTAAACTGGCCTTTTTCTTGCTCCAGGTCACTCAGCAGCTTCCAGATATGGTGTGTTGGTTCAACAAGTTCTCCCAGAGAAGACAAGGCTCGGAGGAAAGATGGCCTTGGGGATCTGTGCCAAGAGCCTCATAATATTGTTACAAAATTTACAAGGTAACTGAAAAATATGCAGGAGTACTGGAGGCACAGGAAAAACCCATTTATTTCCAGACATTTCACATGTACCAACACAGGAGTCAGGGGAGACTGTTTCTTTCCAAATCCTGAACAAAAACATGGAGAAAGCCTTCCCTTTTGATATCTTTCCAGCCCTTTGTCTTCCAAATAAGTTTTTTTTCTGGTCCCTTTTGCAAGTCCTTAAAGAGCCCCATGTGCTAGGGCCTTGAAACTACATCTAAAGGCCTGGCCTGGTAACAGCACTGATAATTCCATATGGGGATAGTTTATGGCCTTTCTAAAATGAGAGTGAACAGGTCTTGTAGAACCAAAAATATGTAGATAGTGTAGGAAACTCTGGGACAAATTCAAGCGTACCAACATCTGAATTAGGAGGGTGCCAGAAGAAGAGAGAGAGCGAGATACTGAAAACCTATTTGAAGAAATAATGACAGAAAACTTTCCCCACCTGGTGAAAGAAATAGACTTACAAGTCCAAGAAGTGCACAGAACCCCAAACAAAAGGAATCCAAAGAGAAGACCACACCAAGACACATCATAATTAAAATGCCAAGAGCAGAAGACAAAGAAAAAATACTAAAAGCAGCAAGAGAAAAACAATTACCTACAAGGGAGCACCCATATGATTGTCAGCTAATTTCTCAACAGAAATTATGCAGGCCAGAAGGAAGTGGCAAGAAATATTCAAAGTGATGAATAGCAACCAAGTTTACTCGGCAAAGCTATCATTCAGAATTGAAAGTCAGATAAAGAGCTTCACAGATAAGAAAAAGCTAAAGGAGTTCATCACCACCAAATCAGTATTATATGAAATGCTGAAAGGTATTCTTTAAGACAAAGAAGAAGAAAAAGGTAAAGATAAAAATTATGAACAACAAATACATATCTATAAACAAGTGAATGTAAAAAGTGAATAAAAAATCTGATGATCAGAATAAACTGGTGAATATAATAGAATCAGAGACATAGAAAGGGAGTAGACTGACAATTCTCAGGGGGAAAGGGGTGTGAGGGGTGCAGGAAGAGACTGAACACCTATGGATGAGGACAGTGGGGGGGGGTTTAAGGGCAGAGAATGGAGTGGGAACTGGGTAGAGGGGAGCTATTGGGGGAAAAGAGGAACAATTGTAATAACCTGAACAATAAAGATTTATTAAAAAAAATAAAGGGGCAGTGACTAGACTACTCTATCTAATGAAAAAGTAATATGCAAATTAACCATAACTCTGCTACACCCACCAGCCACACCTACCAGCTGATCAGGAGTGAGTATGCAAATTAACCCAACCAAGATGGCTGCAGCCATGGAGCAAGCAGGAGGCTTGGGTTTCCCCGACAATGGAGGAAGCCAAGCTCTCCACATACCCTGGCTGGCCTAGGCCTCCACTCAAGGCTACAAAGTTTCAATTATGTTTCAAAGTTTCAAAGTTTCAATGGCAGCAACCACAAAGCTGAGAGAGCAGGAGTTTGAGTTGCCCTTGGTGATGTTTCTACATCCCTGGCCTGCCTTGGCCTTTGCTCAAGGCTACAAAATTTCAATTATAGAAGATAAATAAATACCAGATACCAGCGCCTCCACTTGGGTTGCAGGGGTGTGTGGCCAGCCTGCAAACCACCACAGACCCCTCACCCAGGCTGCCCCATGTCCCAAGGGAACCCTTAGTATGATCTGGGACACTCTTCATGGCAAACCAGCTGGCCCTCACCTGTGTACCAGGTCTCTATCCTATCTAATGAAAGAGTAATATGCTAATTGACCATCACTCCAACACACAAGATGGCTGCCCCCATGTGGTCAAAGATGGCACCCCCATGTGGACACAAGATGGCCACCACAAGATGGCCAGCAGGGGAGGCAGTTGGGAGGGACCAGGCCTGCAAGGGAGGGCAGTGGTGGGCAATCAGGCCAGCAGGGGAGGCAGTTGGGAAGGACCTGGCCTACAAGGGAGGGCAGTTGGGGATGATCAAGCCTGTAGGGGAGGACAGATAGTGGTGACTAGACCGGTAGAGGAGGAATGTTGGGGAAGGGCAGTTGGGGGGAACCCAGGCCTGCAGGGGAGGGCAGTTAGGGGCAAACAGGCTGGCAGGAGAGCAGTTAGTAATCAATTAGGCTGGCAGGGGAGTGGTTGAGGGGTGATCAGGCTGGCAGGAAAAAGTGGTTTGGGGTAATCAGGAAGGCAGACAGGCGAGCAATTGGGAGCCAGCAGTCCTGGATTGTGAGAGAGATATCCGATTGCCTAGGCAGTCCGACATCCCTCAAGGGGTCTCAGAGAATTTTTGTGCACCGTGCCTCTAGTAGGCTAATAAGAATGTGCATTAGATTAATGGCACAGATTCAGATTGCTAGCCACCCAAAAATGTCTCATTTTCCCCATCAATATATAAAGTGAAAAACAGCAGCAGAATTGTAACTTTATGATTTCAGTGGAGAAAAAAATGGGAAGATTTCAACTTATGTAAGTGTAGCTCAGATGAAAAATGACCAGTGCTTTATTTTCCTTTGATCTGTTGCCTCTTTAAAGGAGCAATGGGTCATGTGATCTCTTGCCCAGATAAGCTCAGCCTGCCAGCTACCCTGTGCTTGGATGTACTGTGGCACATTGGGAGGGAGTGTACCAGCCGATATCTAAGAGTGATTAGGAGGCCCTTTCTTCCTTTCCTCCCTTCCTTTCTCCCTTCCTTCTTTTTTTTCTTCCTCCCCCCCTCCCTCCCTTCCTCCTTCCCTTTCTTCTTTTTATTGATTTCAGAAAAGAAGGAAGAGGGAGGGAGAGATAGAAATATCAATGATGAGAGAGAATCATTGGTTGGCTGCCTCCTGCATGCCCCATACTGGGGATCAAGCCCACAACCTCCTGGTTCACAGTCTAAGCTCAGCCACTGAGCTGTCGGCCAGGCAGATGTTCAGAATTTTAATGACACATTATTTCAATTGAATTGAAGATTACTTCGAGTATTTTTATTGTTAAATTAATTTAATACCATTGTGTTTGTTTACATAATGGTATTTCTTTGTTTACATAATGTTTAATTGTTCCAAATTTTTAATGTAATTTGTTTTAACACAAATCTGTAACAATGCAGATAACCTAAAATGTAATTTTACAAAATATAATTTTTTTGAAATTGTAAAGAACAATGCCCTAACTAATACTTCAGTTGGTTTAATTTTTACAGATGTTTATTTTACCCACAACCAAGGATAATTTCTTGATTACAGCTGAATAGTCATTAGGTTCACAAGACAAACTGAAAATGACATTGTCACAATTGGGATTCCATGCCTTCATGAGCACCCTCGTTCTCAGAATGAATGCCTTTTCTAGAGTAAAGTCACCAGAGGCATAATTCCACCAGTGCTTGCCACAAGCCAGGTGTCTTACACAGAAGATGACTTGAACTCTTCACACTTCTGCAAACACAGAATGGGGACTCTGTGAACAATGGAGCATGCACCCAGGAAGCTGGTTTGAAATTTGCTTAATTAATAGTAGAAGCTAAAATGTTCAAACAATCAAACATCATCCATCTTGCCTCCTGCCGGGGAGTAGCAAAAGAAATAGAGTAAAATTGCCATTTTCAAACACAATAACTTGTGGGTGTGTTGGCAGCCTGTTTGTGACAGAAACAGTATCAGTTCAGAAGTTATTCATTCGAGAACATGTTCATTGTGCAGTGATGCTAGTCACTGACCTTGGTTAGCAATAGCCAAAACATCTGAAGAGAAAAATAGAGATTTTGTGGGCCTCTCTCAAAGAAAAATAATGCAAAAGTTCAAAATACAAACCATAATATGCAAGCGAATGTTCATTTAGAATGAGAAAATAAATACCACAATGTGTGCACATAAAAAAAAACAAAAACACCCACACTGAAAAAATACTGCAAAATTATAAAATCCCCCCCCCCAAATGTTTTTATTAAGTCCCTGGAAAACTTTATAATTCCTTTTTTTCCTTTCAAATTTTTGTTGGCATCCACTCTGATTACATTTTATATGATGACACTTTTGTAATATTTTCTCTAGAGAACAATATAATTTAGTCTTTCTTCTGGCATGGCTGATTGAAAATTGCTTTTATTTTTGATGCATAAAACATTCAGCTTTGCCCCGAGAGTAGCTGCTCTTTGTAGTTTTGCCATAAGTTTCTGTGCTACCAACACTAGACAGCCAATAAATGGAATTTCACGTGATTCCCACCAGGAGAGAAAACGCTGTGTGGTGCTGATGATCAGTACAGTATATACAACTGTAGGAGGTAACCCCTGACAGGACAGAACTCCTACTTGACTCGGTGTTTTTAAGAACTAAACTACAATTTTTCATTTCTGACCATTGACAAGATTTCCTATAGGCTGACCTCTGGCTCTGTACATGTCTATCCAGTTCCCCTCTAGCGTTGTCCAGTGCCCCTAGTGCTGATATGGGAGGAGACACAGTCAGTGTCATGTGGCTGCTGCCTGATCTGGCATTCAGAGACTTTGAGTGAGTTGGCCCAATGGAAGTATTCTGGATGGCTAGCAATAAATTATTGCAGCACAGACTGCAAACCACATGAACAAATCCCACTGCATTATTCTCATCTCAGCTTCTCCTTAGCGGCCTCTGCTACACACCACACACCCCTGAGGTGAGGAGCAGTGGGGACCAGCTGGGTGAAAAGAAGAGTCAGTAGTTTTCACTGACTGTGGTGAAAGCATATTATTCTCCACACTTTTCAAGAAAACATGAAGATTCTGCCAAGGCCCCTCCTGGAAAGTGGCTCACCCAGATGAAGGCCTCGAAGTTTCAGCTTCAGAGCTGCCTGGCCAGTCCACCTCAGCTGATCATCATTGTTCTGCAAAGGGGTGTCAAAGCCACCAGAGTGTGAGCAAGCAGCACCAACAGGACAACTACAGGGAAGAAGGTGAAACAGTAAACCAGTGCTTGGAAACAAACATGCCATCACGGAAGCACTGATATGTTTGTACTACGACAATGGGGTGTAAATAAATTCTCCAGGCTTATGCTGAAAATCCTGAAGGCAGGCTACACATCATCTTGTTTGCTGAGCAACTCACCCATGGGAAAGTTTGCCTGCAGGTGTGATTTCTCATTAAATGATGTTGTCAGATGGAAAAGGACTCAAAACACAGAGTCAAGACTGTTGTCAACTTTATGCCAAGAAATGGCATCCGAATCCCATTCTCTGTGGTGTTTAATATGTTAGAGCAGTGATTGCCAACCTTTTTCATCTCATGGCATACAAAAATCAATTACTAAAACTCTGCAGCACACCAAAAAATATGGTATACTGTATTTTTTGCTGATCTGACAAAAAATGGGTACAATTTTGATTCATTCACACTGGATGTTTATTGTTGTATTGGCTGTTGTCATTTTTTATTTGATAATCTAAGGAAAAAGGGGTCAGTATGCTGACTAACTCATTAGATTTTGCATATTTTAAAAATTCCTGGGTAAATTTTTACACATTGGGTAAAAATTGCTACCTATAGCATTGTAGTCCAAAAGGAGAGTTTTGCTGAGAGTTTATGAGCTGAAAGAAAGACCCAGTTGTGTGTATGTGTGTGTGTGTGAAAATGATTCTTTCTTTTTAGATTATAGAATATATATATAAGATTAAAAAATAACATCAAACAATTTTTAACACCTGAGTGAAGTGAATATAAAATTATCAGGACTGTAGGGAAGCATATCAATATGTACTAAAAGTAAATGAATTGCAGGCAAATATTCAAGCTTGGAAAGTGTGGATAAAATAATCCACTACTGGATTGTAGGCATTTTTATAATTTGAATACTAAAGAAGAATTCCTAAGGCTAGTAGGACAGCCTATAAATATTTGAGAAAATACATTGTTTAAAAAATAGCAAACATAATAGAGTTCAATTGGATTAAAAATCCATTCACATTTATGAGGCTCAACATTATGCTTATCAATAAAAGGAAAGAATATTTAGAGGTTGCTTAATTAACTAAAATTAGGTTAATGACAAAGAGGAGTTTCTCAGAGAAAATGTGATGACTAGGGATCTGCCTTTGCTAATATCTGATTTGTGTGAATGGGATTCCTTAGAAATGGTGACTCATGAATAAAAGAACCAACATGAAAGAGGATTGGGAGTTTCAGGGAGCCCTTGGAAGCACAAACCTTATGTTATCTTTATAGGAGCAACTCAAGATTCTTATTGAAATATCTAGAATATAGATTTTATTTGGAAGTTATGTTGGAAGTTACCCATTGTCTTCAATATCAGAAAAGTGCAAACAAGGAACACAGAAGGCTCATGAACTTGGAACTCTGGCAAGGGTCAGAGCTATGCACCAATTGTTTAGTCAAGACAATGGTGGATCAAGAAATTTTTTGACCAAATAGTCTCAAAGTAAATCTTTACTAATATTTACTGACCTCTAAGGTAGTCTGTCTGTTTCTAGAATTGCCTGCCTTACTAAGGGCAATATGTGTATCCAAAATTGAATAAAATGTTGGCAAGGCCTGGGCACCAAGGAAGTCCTTCCTCATGTGTTGGACTCTCCACTTGTCCTCCAATTTCCAAATTATTATTTGTTGTCTTGTCTCATCATTTGCCTGTGGCACTTATCTAGATCCTGAATGATGGGCCATGCAGGATGTGGCCTCTCTCATCTAGCTCCTTGAATGACAGATGTCTGGAGAAGAAGATTCACCTAGAGTGGAAAAATAAAGTTTCACTGGCAAGGTAGAGAAAAAGAATTCACTAGATTGATGGGGAAATTCATTGCATATAAAGCCCATGGCCAGCTGCAGAAGTTTCGATCTGTAAGTAGGGTGGGAGCATCTTTTTTTAGCCAGGCTAATGGGGCAGAATTTGTCAAAAGGGAAGTTTTATTGTAGACTTTTGATTTGCATGCTTTAAGGATAAAGAATTAAAGTGTCTGAAGGTATTCTCTTACAGTTTTTGCATTTATTATAGAACATAATCCTTGGTTTCCTAAAGAAGGTACATTAGATGTTGAATATTGGGAAAGAATTGGTTAGAAGTTGGAAAAAGCTCAGCAACAGGGGAATAATTTGCCTCCTTGTGGAACATGGTACTGCATTTGCTAGAGCCCTTTAGAGAGATGAAAGAAGATAAACCTCGTCCTCTTGCATCCTCCGCTTCTAAAGAGGAGCAAAAAGAAAAATTAGAACCTCCATGTCCTAATCCTGAAACATTTAATTCACCATTAATAGAATCACCTATGCAAAGAACTATCTGAGAAGGATTAAAGGACATTGAAGGGACAATTCATGACAGTGGAGGACAGATTTGCTTTTCCTATTATACAGGTTGCTGACCCACAGCTCCCAAATCATGTAATGTGACAGCATGAAAAATTTGATAATTTATCGAATTTTAAATGATAAAGGCCTTGCATGAAAGTATAGTCCATAATGGTCCTACAGCTCCTTTTACCAGATAAATTATGACTAATATTTCTGAAACATTCTTTGCTCCTTATGATTGATATTCTCTGGCTCATGCAACTCTGGATGTAGGAGATCATTTACTATGGAAGGAAGAATTTTTGGAGAAATGTCAGGAGCAAGCCCACGCAAACCACAGGCTACATGCTCAAATAGTTTTGAAATGCTGGCGGGACTAGAACAATATAATGATATGCACAATCAGCCAAATTATGTGCAACAGGCATATGAGTAAATTAGACTTTGTGGAAGAAGAGTTTGGTGGGCTTTACCAGTAAAGGGGAAGCCTGAGGGAGCTTTTAGTAAATGTATGTAGGGCCTACCGAGTCATTTTCTGACTTTGTGGCTCACTTCACTTGAGCAGTGAGATGACAGATTTAACATGAAACAGCAGGAGGCATTTTAATCCAGCAATTAGCTTATGAAAATGCCAAAGCTGATTGTAAGAAATGCCTGACGCCTCTGAGAAAAAAATAGTACCATTATAGAAATGATTCAAGCATGTCAGAATGTGGGGTCAGACACTTTTCAAACAAATTTACTTGCTGCCGCTGTAACAATAACAAAATGTGTTATAAGGACACAAGGTAGTGCTCTAGGGAAAGGCATGAGCATTCCACCTCCTAATTCAATCAACACAGATTCAACTTCTCTGTGTCCTAGATGTCAGAAGAGAAACCATTGGGCTGGTCAATGCAGATCGAAATTTTATAAAAATGGGCAGCTGTTAGATCAAAATGCAGGGAAACGGCAAGAGCTGTGCCCCCCAGCCCTGTCATTAATAGGGGAAATTTGCCTTGCAAGGCCCACAGTGAACACCCTAATTCGAGCCACTCCAGGGAGTGCAGGCCTAGATCTTAACAATACTATAGCAGTCACTTTGGCCCCCAATATGGCTCGGCAAGCTGTTCCTACAGGAATCTGGGGACCTGTGCCACCGGGAAGTTTAGGATTAATCTTAGTGAGAAGTGAAAACACTCTGAAAGGACTAACTGTTTTGCCTGGAGTCATAGATTCAGACTGTGAGGGAGAAATTAAGGTAATGCTAGAATGTAACCATATTATGCAAATTACTCTAGGACAAAGAATTGCTTAGATACTACTTCTACCTTTTATTCAACAAGGTAAAGCTATAAATCGGGAAAAGAGGAACACAGGATTTGGAAGCTCAGATATCTATTGGATACATGAAATTAGCAAAATCTGTCCTATGATTAATTTAAGAATAGAGGAAAAACTGTTTAAAGATTTAGTAGACACTGGAGTGGATGTCAGCATTATCAGCAAAGAATTCTGGCCTCCAAGTTGGTCCATGATAGAAGCTATAGGCTCTTTCAGGGGGTTGGAGTTCCTTATAATACACAACTCAGTGTTGCAGTGTTAAGATGGCAAAATTAAGGATAGACAGGAAGGTTTCAGCCTTACATAGTCAACTTATGGGGCCGGATATTTTAGAAGGTTTACAAACTTGTATTATTACTGGCAAAGGACAGCAGTTAATAACTCAGATGAGATATCAGACTGGTCAAGGCTTATGCAAAAATAATCAGGGAATTAAAGAGCCCAACCAAGCTATAAGAAACCGAGGAAGATGAGGATTAGGATATCAACCTTTTTAGGAGTAGTCACTGCTCAATCTCCTCACCCACATGCAGATCCTTTACAATGGAAAGATGATAGACCTATATGGGTGGATCAGTGGCCATTAACCAAGGAGAAATTAGGTCATATTCATGAATTAATACAGGAACAAATAGAGGCTGGCCACATAGAACCTTACAATAGTCCTTGGAATATACCTATATTTACTATACACAAGAAGGCAACAGGAAAATGGCGATTGTTACATGATCTTAGAGTGGTCAATACTACTATGCATACCATAGGAACTTTACAACTTGGACTTCCAGCACCTTGGCAAATCCCTCTAGGTTGGTCTCTTATAGTAGTAGATCTTAAGAACTGTTTTTTCACCATTCCCTTGGCACCTCAAGATAAACAGAGATTTGCATTTTCAGTGCCAGCTATTAATAATATAGAACCCATGAAAAAATATCAATAGAAAGTTTTGCCTCAAGGAATGGCCAATAGTCCTACCTTGTGTCAAAAATATGTAGCTCAGGCTATTCAGCCCTTAAGGGACAAATATTCCCAACACTACATTATTTATTCATTACATGGCTGAGTTGCTCTTAGCAAGTCCACAGGAAAAGCAGACTTTGGTAATGTTTTCCTGATTAGAAAAGAAACTCCCTAAATGGGGCTTAAAAGTTGCTCCAGAAAAGGTACAGAAAGAAACATCTTTGAAACATCTGGGAACCATAAATCAAAACCAATATATTAGGCCTCAAAAGGTGGAAATACAAAAATATTGCCTTAAAACTTTAAATGACTTTCAAAAATTATTAGGGAACATTAACTGGTTAAAACCTTATCTGAAAATCTCTAAGGGAGAAATGACAAATTTATTTAATATAATAGGGGTGACTCTAATCTTTCCTTATCCCAAACATTAACAGATGAAGCTAGAAAGGAGTTGCTAAGAATTGAGCAGGCAATCTCTTTAACTCAAGTAGCATGGGTACAGCCTGAATTGCCTATATTGGGACAGATTAACCCTACTGCAAATAGTCCCATTGGAGTAATCTTCCAAAATAAAAATTTTCCTGCTATTATTGAATGGGTCCACCTAGGGCATCAGTCCTTAAACTGCAGTTACATATATAGAACCTTTGGCTCAGTTGATATCTCAACTTAGAAAGTGTTGCAGGGAGCTTAGAGGAGAAGAATCCTAATGCATTTTCCTTCCCCTCACTAGGAAGCAATTAGGAATGTTATTTCAAACTGATTTGAATTGGCAAATTGGACTTCAGGGGAAGTTAATTGTCATCTGTTAAAAGACAAATTACTACAATTTTTATATTATACCCTCATTATTATACAAAAAAATACTAGGCAGGAACGTATTTCTCGAGCATTAACTGTTTTTACTGATGGATCATTGAATGGTAAAGCTGCCTATCATATAATGAATTCAGACTGAGTCATATTGACCAGTCATACTTCTATACAGAGAAACAAATTAGAAGCTATTAAGACTGCACTGCAGGATTTCCAAGAGCCTCTTAATATTATCTCTGACTTCTTATGCTGTGGGCCTAGTGAATAGAATTGAAACTGCTTGGTTAAAATAGCACAGTGACCAAAGTTTATTTTTACTATTTAAACAAGTTCAGCAGATTGTATAACAGAGACAATATCCTTTTTATATCCTCACATCAGGGCTCACAGTTTATTACCCAGCCCATTAACTAAAGGAAATGCACATACATCTGATCAATTGGTTGCTTTATTAAAACAGGCCTCAGAATCTTATCAGCTTTTACATCAGCCTGCCAAAATGCTATCTAGACAATTCTCAATTACTCAACAGCTGGAAAAACAGATTATCAGAGAATGTTCCATTTGCATGTTACATCTTTCTTAAAGGCCTAATACATTAATCAACCCTAGAGGATTGATAAGGGACCATATCTGGCAAATGGATGTAACACATTATACTCCTTTTGGACAACTTAGGCATTGCATGTCTGTAGACACTTTTTCAAAGGTCCTATGAGTTACTGCACCTATAGGGGAAACAGCAAAACAGGTTAATAATCATTGCCTAGCTGCTTTTGCCATCATGGGAATTCCAAAAATTATTAAAACTGACAATGGACCTGCTTACACAAACTGTCATTTCCAGAAATTTTGTAAAAAGTAGAAAATTCAGCACATTACAGGAATACCATATAATTCACAGGGACAGGCAATTATAGAATGCCAACATCAAAGGCTAAAATTCCAACTTCAAAAACAGAAAGGGGAAATATATGGAAAAATTGCCTGTAGATAGACTACAACAAGCCTTCATTACTTTAATTTTTTCACTTGTGATGCTGATGGCAAGACACCCATGGAAATACACTGGCCTCAGAATAAGCCAAAGGGGAATGGTCTGGTTAAATGGAAAGATCCCGAGTCTGGTTTATGGAAGGACCCAAATCTCCTGTTAACATTTGGTTGAGGGTACGCTTGTATATTTCCAGAAAATTTCTCGAAGCCCATGTGGATTCCTGCAAGAAATAATAAACTTCAACATGGATCCGAGAGAGGAACCGACCAGGTTAATGAGGAACTTGCATCTGTAGCCATGCCTTATAGCTGCAGACAATTGACTACCCCAGCTGCAGACAGTAACAGCCCCAAGCAACCCACTGAAGATGAAGAGTGAGAGGAAGATGAGGCAGATGACAAATGGCCAGGAGGTCATCTAGGGCATGTTGAAGAAGACCGAATTTGTGAGGAGACTAGAACCCCAAGAATGCCTGAAAATGTCTTTCTTGCCCTGCTAACAGTATCAGCTGTGCAGTAATACTACCAGGAGCAAATGGGGAAGTATTTTGGACTTATGTTCCTGATCCACCATGGTAAGATCCCTTATGTTGGGCTGATTCCCCACCTAATGTAGTCACCAATAACACCAAACACCTTGGTCATCCAGGAGGACCACCCGTGGGGCATGGAAACATATGGTCAAAGTATAATTAAATGGGTGTTACCACCCAGCTTCCCTTTTGTATGACAAAGAATCAAACCACTGCTCCTTTGTGTGTAAAATTAAAAAGAGGCTTCTGGCTAACATGGACACCAAAAGAGGGGGAAGCAAAAGCCCTAATACATCTACTATGAAGACTTGTTTTTTGGGGGGGAGATGCAGAAAATGTAACTTTACTAAGACACCACCCCCCCCCAACTAAGCCATTATGTAAAAAGTCTTCTGAATGGCACCCCACCAAGGAAGAAATTAATTTGCAAGACTGTTATAGTGATTACCCTACCACCAGCAAACTTAATAACAGTTTTTTCTTTGTGGATTGGAGCCCCTATGGATCTGCATATAGTAACAATCACACCCTAAAATAGAAGGGGAACACATCCTATCTATATGTTGAAGCTAATCACCTCATTTCCTGGCATGGAGGAGGATTGGATTTCAATTACAACATGACAATTAGCCACCACAAAATATGCAATGGAAATTAGCCTCTGCACTTGCACCTATTAAATGGTATAGTTTTAACTATAGCTCAGATAATTCCATTCATACCTTATGGGGAACTTCCAATAAGATAGTACTTGCTGCTGCCTGTGTATTTGATCCATTTGTACTCCTCTCGTCCCCATCCAAATGCACCTTAATGTTACCAGCAATCTGTATGAGGTGTCATGTACAGGCTGCACATTATTCCATTGTATTAATTCTACATTCCAAAAATATTCCCTTATGATTTTAAAACAACCTGCTTTCGCTTTGGTTCTTTTTAACCTAACTGAGCCTTGGGAATCTCATCAAACCTACCTACCAACTGTTACATGATCTGGTAAAAGTCTTGAAAAGACAAAAAAGATTTCTTGGAATGTTAATTGCAGGAATCTTTGCCCTCGTAATGTTACTTACTTCTGTGGGCGTTGCTGTTTCATCCTTGGTACAAACTGTTCATACTTCTCAGTTTGTACAACAAGTTAAGGAAAATGTAACTAAAACCTTTGTCTATATAAAAAAAGAGTTGACAGCCAATTTGAAATGTAATTATTGGCATTAAAGTCTGCAGTATTGTGGATGGCTGATAAAATCCACAGCTTAGACCAAAGAATATCTTTGCAGTATCATTATACTTTTTCCCAGATTTGTGTTACCTCTATTCCCTACACCCTTGGGAACCAATAAAAAATCATCTTCTTGGTGCTTGGGGTAAAGGTAACACAACCCTTGATATTTTACAATAACAATAGCATATTGTACAATTATCCAAGGCAAACTTACAAACTAATTCCTTAGATGCCTGGAAGCAAGTTAACAAAGACTTGAAAGAATTTAATCTCTTTTACTGGACCTCCTTGCATTTGCTTCTCAGCATAACCACTATTGCTTGTCTCATTCTTGTTCTTATATGTTTATTTCTAGTCTGCAGATGTGAAATGAAGAGTCTTAAAAGGACTCAAACCCTGCAGGTGGCATTCACTTTTCAAGATTTATTAAGGAAAAGAGAAGGGGGAGATGTTGGAAGCTACCCATTGTCTTCACTATCAGTAAAGTGTAAACAAGGAACACAGAAGGCCTGTGAACCTTGAGCTCTGGCAAGAGCCAGAGCTATGCACCAGTTGTTTAGTTGAGACAATGGTGGCTCAAGCAATTACCTGAAAATCTTTACTGACATTTAAGATAGTCTTCTGTTACCAGAATTGCCTGCCTGACTAAGGGCAAAATGTGTATCCAAAATTGAATAAAAGGTTGTCAAGGCCTGGGCATCAGGGAAGTCCTTCCTTTTGCATTGGGCTCTCTGCCGGCCGTCAATTTCCAAATTATTATTTATTGTCTTGTCTCATCATTTGCCTGTGGCTCTTCTCCAGATTCTGAACCCTGAGCCATGTGGGACATGGCCTCTCACAAGTTGTACTATATAAATTTATATTTACTGTCACCTGTATTACTTTGTATTTTATTATCCTTCTTATAATTATAAGTTGCAAAAAGTTATGGGTTTTTTCCATGAAGCTCTACATAGATAACTCTACTCAGATAATCTTTTGCAAAAAGTGCATTCTGATAAGCTGTGCAAAAGTTGTCACTTTGTATGTGGGCCTTGGAGGTATACATGTGGGGAAGTGTTTCATGGTGATGGGGCCTGAATTCCTGCTGCGTTCTAAGAGCTGCTGGTCTGTTATCTTCCCCTTAGAATAAGGACAATGTTAGGCTGTCCCTCATCTGGAGCTTTAAGGAGGAAGTGAATTAATACCGAGAAAGAACATAAGACAGAGCTTGGCTCATATTGTTAGAAATATGAGAACATATACAGGGTTTTATCTTTTCTATCACCCTACTAGCTGAGATTTTGTCTGCAACTTCTGGGAGCTTGTACAGTGAAATCTATGTACAGTGGTACCTCGAGATATGAGTTTAATTCATTCTATAACCTTGCTCATATATCAAGTTGCTCGTATCTCAAAGCAAATTTCCCCATTGAAATCAATTGAAATGCCCTTAATCCATTCCAACCCCCAAAATGCCACCCCAGTTGTTCTTGTTACATGTTTTTGAATAAGAAAAATGTATTTATAAATGACAAATATTGTATAAAAACATAATAAAAGAGAACATCAAAGAATAAACTGGTTTTATAAAGTGTATTTACCTACTCGTTACACTCTTAATGCTACACTTTATCCCTAAACTGAATGTCACTTAACTAATCTTCACTGAACTTAATTGCTACTGGTCTTTGCATTTTTAGCCGATTTCAAAAAAAAACGTGTCCAACGAGGCTTGTCTCTTCCTCCCTTTCAGAATGTTTCTGAAATGGGTGAGGCAAGTTTCATTGAACAGCTCCGATGCACAACCAGTAGCTTTTTTGGGGTGTTTCTTCTCAGATCTCCTTTATCTCACTTGTAGAGATCTACTCCACCTCTGGCTCCTCCTCGAAACCAATTTCTTGGAGAACCTCCGCATGTTGCTGAGACTGCAACTCTTGTAACTCCTCCGTGGTGAGTTCCAGAGAGTGCTCCTCGACGAGCTCATTCACATCTCTCTCATCTACCTCCAGGCCCATGGATTTTCCCAGAGACACTATCTCCTCCTCCACTGGCACCTCGGGTTCGAATCCTTCCAAGGTCCTTTTGGTTACGGCCTCAGGCCATAGCTTCTTCCATGCAGAGGTCAAAGTCCTCGTTGTAACACCCAGCCAGGCCTGATCAGTAATTCTGAGGCATATCACGATGTTAAAGTGGTTCTTCCAGAACTCTCCAAGGGTGAGGTTTGTGTTCTCCGTCACCTCAAAGCAGCGCCGGAGCAGGTGCTTGATGTACAGCTTTTTAAAATTAGAAATCACCTCCTGATCCATGGGCTGCAGGATAGGAGTGGTGTTGGGAGGTAGGTAGACAACTTTTATAAACTCCTCTTCCAGGAGTTCATCTTCGAGGTTCGATGGGTGAGCAGGAACATTGTTGAGGACGAGGAGGGCTTGCATGGTTAGGTTGTTTTCCTGTAGCTATTTCTTAACAGAAGGGCCGAAAACCAGGTTTACCCACTCCACAAAGAACTGCCTGGTGACCCATGCCTTCAGGTTTGCCCTCCACATAACTTGCAGTTTATCTTTTAAAATCTTATGTGACTTAAAGACTCTGGGGTTTTCCGAATGGTATATGAGCAGCGGCTTCATCTTGCAGTCGCCACTTGCATTGGCGCACAGTGTGAGAGTTAGCCTATCCTTCATGGGTTTGTGGCGTGGCATCACCTTCTCCTCTGTCGTTATATAAGTCCTATTTGGCATCTTCTTCCAGAAAAGCCCTGTCTCATCACAGTTGAAGACTTGCTGGGGGATATATCCTTTGGCTTCTATCAGTTCGGAAGAAGTTTTGAGGTAATCCTTAGCTGCCTTCACATCCGAACTTGCTGCCTCACCATGCCTGACGATGGAGTGAATGCCGGACCTTTTCCTGAAGTTATTAAACCACCCTCTACTGGCTTTAAATGAGTCTTTCGATGCTTCATCAGTGGAAGTGCTCGGGGTCTGCTCCAGCAAATCACCGTAAATCGCTCGTGCCTTCTCGCATATGATGTCCTGTGTTAATTTATCTCCTTTAAGCTGCTTCTCAGTCACCCACACCATCAGTAGATTCTCCATCTTTTCATGGAGAGAGTACGGAGCTTAGAAATTATTGTAATGCTCTTAGCTGGTGTTATACCCTTTATCAACTTCTTCTGTTTAAGCACAGTGCATATCCTTGAAGTACTACGCCCGTATTGCCTCGCCAAGTCAGCCACTCGCACACCTTGCTCATATTTTTCTATGATTTCACGCTTTAATTCAATAGACATCATCCTCTTCTGAGCACTGACCTTTCCACTCGCTTTCTTCGGACCCATGGTTATAAAAAGAAATGTGATAAAGTATGTAAGTGCACAAAAGATGCTTCGACAATGAGGTAAAGAAACACACTAACTGAGGCGTGGGAAACTGAGATGCTTGAGTTGTGGTAAACTGGTGGGTCGTGTGCAGCCGGCCGATCCGAGCGATTACTCATATCTCAAATGTTGCTCGTATTTCAAAGCAAAAAATTGCTCGCTCGATGGCTCGTATCTCAAAAATCTCGTATGTTAGGGCACTCGTATCTCGAGGTACCTCTGTATATATAATGGCCTTCAGAATGTGCATTGAGGATCAGTCCTTGCTCAGGGCCAGTTAGGCATATCTGACTCATTTAATATTCTTTTCACCTAGTACACCTTGGCAGGTCACCTCATCAGCAAACATTTGATTTATGAATGATGGAAAAATCAAAAGAGGAATTTTTCTTAATCAGAAAGAAAACATTGAGCCAGTGTCAGATGACATGTGCCATACATTTCTTATGCCTAGAACCTTGACATTAAACTGAGGCCCAGCATTTGATTACTCTCTGGGAAGTCATGCTTTAATGGGTAAGGATAGTCAATATATTAATGTCTGTGTTTGCTTCCTTCAGCAAAAGAAGTTCACCATTACAAGTAACATCACTGGAAAAAACACATATTTGTCACTGATTCAGCCAAAATCTGTAAATATTTGCTGGACCTCTGCTGGCTTTAATGCTCAGATGAATGTTCCCTGAGTTGCAACTGGTGGGTAGGTACCATGTTCTTAACCTAAACAGATTTGGCTTTGAGTATTGGACTCTCACATTTGCAGTTGATCTCTAATCATCATTTCTTATGTGGTTATGAAAGAAACAATACGTTATTTCAAAAGGCAGTACATTCTTTCTTAATGGCTGGATAATGTCCCATTGTATAGATAACCACTGTTGATGGACACTTACTTTGTTTCTCTATCTTGGTTATTGTGAGTAATGCTACAGTGAACATGTGAGTGTAGATATCTGTTCAATAGTCTGTTTTCACTTCCTTCAAGTCTATATCCAGAAGTAAAATTGCTGAATCATATGGTAGTTCTATTTATAATTTTTGAGGAACCTCCATGCTCTTTTCCATGGTGACTCTACCAATTTACATTCCTACCAACAATGCACAAAGCTCCCTTTTGTCCATATCCTCACCATTTCTTATTATTTTCTGCCTTTTTGATGATAGCCATTCTAACAGGTGTGAGATTATACCTCATTGTAGTTTTGAATTTGTATTTCCCTGATGCTTAGTGAAGTTGAGCATTTTTTCATGTACTTGTTAGACATTTGTATGTATTCTTTAGAAAACATAAGAAATTTTTCTTTGTCTTTTAAAAGATTTCTTCATATTAGAAACTTTCTCTATAGACACCACTTTCAATGATAGCATTCAGTTGAGAACCAGCCATTTTCATCTGATCCCCTGTAGAGTCCTCAAACACAGCATGTCCATAGTTGCCCTCATCCTCCCACACAAATTTTCCTACCATGATCTTTGTCTTGTTCAAATGAGACCACCTTGTAAGAAACTGGGAGGGTCTAAATAGGCACCCTCTCTTCCTACCCCACCTTCCACCAAGTGCTGGGAGTCATGCCCTCCAAAGACATCTTGCTCTCAGTCTTCCAAGTGACAAAAAGACCAATCCAATCATGTTCTTCCACACTGAAAATTTGTCAGTGGCTTTCTGCTATCTCTAAGGTTAAGTGCATAAATTCAGGAGGAAGTCAGGCAGGCTCTTTCATCTGTCAGAACTGCAGAGCGGGGCCTTATAGCTGGTGGCTGTAAAACTCTGCGGTTCTTTTGAGGGCTGCCCAGGATCTGGCTCTGGTTCCCTTTCCATTTTCTTCATGGCCCTTGACTATGGTGACTCCTGTACCCTTGAAACACTGTAACTAACCTGGATCCCAGAGCTTGCCATGCAGACCAGTTGGGACATTTGTCAGCTGTTTCCTGGTGCCACTCTCATGCTGTGAATCACTGATGGCCAGTGGACAGAAACCACCCACTCTCCTTGGCATGCCCATTGGTGTCTTTGGAACATTTTTCGCAACACTTCCTTCCATTCCTGAAGTTATCAATTCTTGGCTCTCTTAGCTACTGCTTGTCTAGCTAGCCAATCAAACTCCCAAGTTATGGTCTAGTAATGGTAACATGCTCTCTGCCAGCCCCACTGGCCCGGCTCTGTGCTGAGTAGCTGATGCTAACTGTGTGACATCTGGTTTCCAATTCTCTGACTTTCTGTGGACTCTGTCCTCCCTAGAGCCCTGAGCTATTGGGCTTGTTCCTGGGGATAACCCTGCCTGGAGCCCACTGGGGCTCTCCCTGCTATCTTCCATGAGACCCCACCCCTAAGGGACAGCCCCTTCTTTTTGTACCCTCAACTTCTGTGCAAAGGCTTCCTTCAAACCCACTAAACCTCTCTAGCTGATACATCACCACCACCATCTCTTGCTGGAGTGTCTCTCTGTGGGCATGAGTATCCTTCAGGTTTAGCTAAGCTCACTTGGGCCTGGTTGGAGGCTGGGCTGTGAACTGCTCTGTCTTAGTATATTTGGCATATCTATTTCCCGGTGTGGGTTAGTCGACTGAAGTGAGAGTTAGCTCTGCCACCCACCAGTCCTGACCTTGAGGAAATTATAAACTCTCTCTGATCTCACATTTCCTCATCTATAAAATGGGTCCAATAATGTCTATTCCACAGGGTTATGGTGAGGATTAAATGGTATAATGCAGATCCTGTGCTTGTCACTGTGCCTGCCACATCAGCACATGTGAGTGGTTGCTGTTGAGGTTACCATTGTGCTATGGTGTCTGAACATATTCAAGCTCGAGTGAGATACTATGCAATTTGTGCAAAAGCTGCAGGTCACATCCGAATTGCTCTATGTGAGTCATGATATGAAGTTTCCAAAGAACATTTTTTAAAGGCTGCCTGCTTCAATAGCATTGGAATAGAGGCCACTGTAGAGAAGGCTGGGTCTGTTTTTATGAGAGGAATGAGTGCCACAGACCCTCCCAGTGGAGGCTCTTTCCTTCTGAGCTTCAGCAGGGAGCAGGTGGCCGCAAAATAGTCATTGTTTTCCTTTTTTCAAAATACAGCTGGCTTTGTGTGAAGGCTAGTTGGTTTATAGGATCTATCAAATCCCCATTTCTTCTGAGCAACATGAATAATGAAGCAGTGAGAGTCTCCTTTCACAGTCTCAAGTGAGGACTTCATTTATCTTATATTTCTATGTGAGGGCGGAAGGATTGGCAAAGCTGGGGACTCAACACATCAGATATGTCTAAAGGTTTTATAAAATCTGACTTTTATTTAGAAATTATTGTATTACCATGGAACTAAACTGTGTAGAGAGTGAAGACTGTATTCCACAGGGCAGAACCTAATTTGGGAGCCCATTGGTTACAGCAGTGTTTGTGAGGAGAGCTTTGTGAAGCAAGCAAGCAGAACAGATAGTGGCAGTGGCATTTTACACAGCGCTCTGTTGGCCTGGTGACATGCCCAGGGTGCTGCAGGTTCCCACACATCAGACCTTTGGGTCAGAGTCCTGTTGGCCACAGGGGGAGAGCAAACATTTCTCCCCACCCTTTCTAGGTCTCCCAGGTTTCTCTCATTAGCAAGTGCTCATTAGGGAGACTTGGCATCTCGGCCAATTGCAAGAACTCCCCAAAATCACAGGAAGAAAATTAGCAGGAAAAGAAAACGGAACAGAACGTGGGGCCTGGGAGGTGTTGCTGCCACAGAGTGATGTGGCTGAGACTGGTTTGGCTCAGTGGATAGAGTGTCGGCCTGTGGACTGAAAGGTCCTGGGTTGGATTCCGGTTGGGGGCATGTTCCTTGCTTGCGGGCACATCTCCAGTGGGGGGCGTGCAGGAGGCGGCTGATCGATGTCTCTCTCTCATCCTTGTTTCTGACTTTCTATCCCTCTCCCTTCCTCTCTGTGAAAAACCAATAAAATATATTAAAATTAAAAAAAAAAAAGTGATGGGGCCAGGGCCATTCTTGTGTTTATGTTTTTTTTTTATCTTTTTTTTTCTGCCAAATTTCAGACTGTGGTGGGTGTGAGCAAATGGCCAATTTGAGTCTTGCACACCTGGCCCAGCCAGAGCCTGTCATTTAGATTCAGAGATTGTCATGCTCAGAAAGCGAGCTGGTTGCATCCAGGCAGGAGGACCCTGTAGGAGGCCTGCTGGGCACATCACTGGACAGCTTCACCATGGCCACTAGTGAAGAGATGGGGGTCACCAGAAATTGGAGGCATATGTACTGGACACATCTGTTCCCTGGGCTTAAATCAGCATGCACTTGGTGCTTTGAAGAGTCATCTGTGCCTAAAGAAATTGTTTCAAGGATGTCAGATGTTCAAGGGAAGTACGCATTCACTGGGAACTATCAAAGGCTCCCTGAAGGCTGAGATGGGGAAAGGATGTGCTCAGCACTACAGGACAGATATCCCATCTCCCCAGCATGTTGCTCTCTCTTTTGGTAGAGAAAGAACTAGGTGATAATACAAAATTGAAGAGGACAAAATAAATAAGTTGCACTGAGCCAGTTGGGTCTTATCATGAGCTGTTCTAAGCACTTGTATATATCAATAAGCCTCACAACCCTCCATGGGAATTTCCATTGTTTTACTGAGTATGTGGGGAAGAAACAGAGTCTGGGATTCGAACCCTGCAGCCCTGTTGCCATTACTCATAACCTCTGTTCTAGGCCACTTTCTCTCTTAATGGATTACTTGGAATTTAATTTGCAGGTAAAAATAATAAGCTTGTAAACACAATTCAATGTTATAGCACAATGGTTCATAAATTCAAAAATAGCCTAGAAATTGGATTACACCCACTTGGCAAACTATATAAATATCACAGATTCACTGGCAGGCATATGTCTCTGAAGGAGTCATATTCTTGGATAAGTTATATGCCTGCTTCAGCAAGAGGGTATGGATGTTTCATTTGAACTTTGACTCTTAAAGTAATTCTTAAAAATTATTTCCTTACATTCTGTTGATGCAAATATGCATCACCATGTACTGCAAACTAAATCAGTAGTGAAGCAAAATTATCCATGTATCTGTCGCTGGGTCCCAAGCCACTCCACGGCTCAGTGGCTGAAAGCAAGCTCTGCTTTGCTGCTCTGTCTCACCATTTCCTGGGTTAGAAAATCAAGCATGGCCAGGCTGGCTGAGCCTTCTGCTAGGAGGTGTTGACTGGAGTTGGCAGGGCTGTCTGGAGGCTTCAGTACAGCTGCGCTCATGTGCCCACTCCATGATGGGCAGGCTGGGATGGCAAGCTCCCCTTTCCCCTCTCATTTCCACAGTCTCAGGCCTTCTCCACGTGGTGCCTCCAGCAAGGTAGTCAGGCTCACACGTGGCAGATTAGGGCTCCAAGGGCCATGGTGAGGCTGCCAGTCTTTCTGTAAGGATGAGTGTGGAGCTGGCACAGCGCAGCTCTATCATTCTCTTTTGGTCAAATAGTGGTAGATCAGTGGTTCTCAACTTTCCTAATGCCGTGACTCCTTTAAGACAGCTCCTTATGTTGTGGTGACTCCCAACCATAAAATTATTTTCATTGTTACTTCATAGCTGTAATTTTGCTACTGTTATGAACTGTAATGTAAATATCTGATATGCAGGATGTATTTTCGTTGTTACAAATTGAACATAATTAAAGCATAGTGATTAATCACAAAAACAATATGTAATTATATATTGTGAAATATTTATTTCTAATTACAAATAAATGAAATTTTGTCTTGAATCGTGGTGTAGCATAGGTAACAGTCTTAATATGACAACAGTAAACTACATTGCTACATTTTGCTACACTGAGGAGCAGTGTGTTGGTTCCTAAGACCATGGGAAATAGGTGTTTTCCAATAGTCTTAGGCGACCCCTGTGAAAGGGTCATTCGACTCCCAAAGGGTTCGCGACCCACAGGTTGAGAACCGCTGTTGTAGATCAATAGAGATTCAAGGGTATTAGGAACAGGTTTACCCTCTTGATGTAGGGGAGTAAAAAAGTTTGTGGCCATTTTTAATCTGCTATTCAAAGTAATAGTACTTTATAGCACTTCATAGTTTAAGAGTCTGAAGAAGCTGTGACAGGCTCAAGGTCATCTTCAGGAGGTGTTGATTGCAAAGTATCCTTCCCAAGAATGGTGGGACTTCTGATGACCTGCCAATGGGCGTGCACAATAGGGGCTTTGAGCATGGCATGGAAGCCAGCCTTCTCAATAGAAAGCTGGGTTAATGTCCTCAATAAACTCTGGTACTATTCTAATTCTAGTTTACAAATGCCAGGTTTTCACAACCTTTGCTAACTCCTTGTAACCTCACATGAAAAGGGGACTCTGAGCCCTTGGTCATCTGGAGAGCCCCAAGAGCACAGCCTGACAAAGAGCTGGTGCTTGTGGTTTTTGTGGAGATGATTCCAGGAAGTAGGAGTGAGCACAGAGAGTTAGGTGGCGAGGAAGGGAAGGTCAAAAGCAGGTGGGGGCTCAACAAGGCATTGGGCTTCATTCCAACTAGATTTCACAGAAGCCTCCAAAATTGTTCATCTAAAAAACAGAGGGTGGGGGCTAACCAAGATGGTGGCATAGGTAAACACCTACACTGCTGCCTCGCACAACAATTTCAAAACTACAATTAAAAGACAGAATGGATATCATCCAGAACCACAGGAAAGCTGGCTGAGTGGAAATTCTACAACTAAAAAGAAAGAGAGGGACTCACAGAGACCCAGAGGAGCTGCAAAAAGCTGAGGTATGGAGACATAGGCATGGAGAGAGCGGGTGCCAGAGTACCTGGATGGCTTTCTATGGTGGGAGGGAGACGAAACTCTCAAAGGCATTGAACCTCTTATCCTATGACACTAAACCCCAGGTCCAGCCTAAACTCATATGGGGGGAGTTTGGACTGTGAAAAGGGAGAAGTGCACGGAAATTTCGGGGAGTCGCAAAAGGACAGAAGTAGGGCGTGCTCACAGCACTGTGCGCAGAAGACCGAATGCTGATTGTGCCGCTGGCTTTCACAAGAGGGCGAGAGACAAAGCATCCCAATTGTGCCACTTCTAACTCCACTAAACCCCAGATTCGGGCAAAACCCTGGGGACCCAGATTCATATGGTTCCAGAGCGCAGGGGAGCCAGAAAGGCAGCAGTCTAGAGGCACTGTGAGAGCACGAGCACGCACACAGGGACCATTCCAGTGATTACACAGTCACGTGAGACTCAGGGGCGGTGGAGGGTGGGGCTGACTGGAAGGCAAGGTGGTCTGTTAGGTCTTGAAACCCCACCCATCCTAAGGTCAACAGAGAGGCTTTTGCAGTTTTGCAAGTCTGATATCATAAGGCTGAATCCAACACAGAAGTTCTCCTGCCATAGTGAAAATGCCGAGACAAGGGAAGAGATTACAAACAAAAGAAATGGAGGAAAACAAACAACTGGATATAGAGTTCAAAAGAACAGTTATAATGTTTTTCAAGAATATCCTAGAAAAGATGGATAAACTTAGCGAGACCCAAGAGGAGATGAAAAAGAACCAACTACAGATGGAAAAGGTCCAACTAGAGATACCAACTAGAAATTAAACATACACTGACTGAAATAAAAAATATTATACAGAAACCTAACAGCAGACTAGAGGAAGGCAAGAATCAAGTCAAAAATTTAAAATATAAAGAATCAGAAAACACTCAACTGGAAAAGCAAGAAGAAAAAAAAATCCAAAAATGTGAAGATAATGTAAGGAGCCTCTAGGACAGCTTCAAGTGTACCAACATCAGAATTGTGGGGGTACCAGAAGAAGAGAGAGAGCAAGATACTGAAAACCTACTTAAAGAAATAATGACTGAAAAGTTCCCTTTTCCCCCCTCTATGGTTCCCCTCCACCAGGCTCCCAACCCTCTCTCTAACCTTACCTCCCTCCCTGTTGACCTCATCCACAGGTGTATGATTTTTGTCCAGTCTCTCCCTGTATACCTCTCACCCCTTTTCCCCTGAGAATTATCAGTCCACTCCCTTTCTGTGCTCCTGATTCTATTATATTCACCAGTATATTCTGTTGATCAAATTTTTAATTCACTTAATTTTTACATTCACTTGTTGATGGATATGTATTTGTTGTTCATAGATATGTATTTGTTGTTCATATTTTTTTATCTTTTACCTTTTTTTCTTCCTCTTCTGAAAGAGTACCTTTCAGCATTTCATATAATATTGGTTTGGTGTTGATGAACTCCTTTAGCTTTTTCTTATCTGTGAAGCTCTTTATCTTCCCTTCAATTCTGAATGATAGCTTTGCTGGATAGAGTATTCTTGGTTGTATGTTCCTGCTACATCTGGTAAAAGAAATAGACTTACAAGTCCAGGAAGCACACAGAACACCATATAAAAGGAATCCAAAGAGGACTACACCAAGACACATCATAATTAAAATACCAAGAGCAAAAGACAAAGAGAGAATATTAAAAGCAGCAAGAGAAAAACAGTTAATTACCTACAAGGGAGCATCCATAGGACTGTCAACTGATTTCTCAACAGAAATGATGCAGGCCAGACGAGAATGGCAAGAAATATTCAAAGTGATGAATAGCAAGAACCTACAACCAAGAATAATCTATCCAGCAAAGCTATCTTTCAGAATTAAAGGGCAGATAAAGAGCTTCACAGATAAGAAAAAGCTAAAGGAGTTCATCAACACCAAACCAGTATTATATGAAATGGTGAAAGATACTCTTTTAGAAGAGGAAGAAAAAAAAGGTAAAAGATAAAAAATTATGAACAACAAATACATATCTATGAAAAACAAATACATATCTATGAACAAGTGAATGTAAAAATTAAGTGAATTAAAAATTTGATCAACAGAATATACTGGTGAATATAATAGAATCAGGAGCACAGAAAGGGAGTGGACTGATAATTCTCAGGGGGAAAGGGGTGAGGGGTGTACAGGGAGAGACTGGACAAAATCATACACCTATGGATGTGGTCAATGGGGAGGGAGGTAAGGGTAGAGGGTTGGGAGCCTGGTCAAGGGGACTATGGAGGGGAAAAAAGAGAAACAAATGTAATAATCTGAATAATAAAGATTTAATTAAAAAAATAGCCGAGACCGGTTTGGCTCAGTGGATAGATTGTCGGCTTGTAGACTGAAAGGTCCCAGGTTCGATTCCGGTTGGGGGCATGTACCTTGCTTGAGGGCACATCTCCACTATGGGGCGTGCAGGAGGCAGCTGATCAATGTCTCTCTCTCATCAATGTTTCTGACTTTCTATCTCTCTCCCTTCCTCTCTGTAAAAAATCAATAAAATATATTAAAAAAATAAAAAATAAAAAATAAAAAACAGAGGGTGGACACTGCTCCAACTCCCTGTGGGGGAAGGTGGTCTGGGAGGTATTAATGCTCCTTTACTTTGGGACCAGGTGGGAGCAGTGGAGGAGGGAGGCACCCAAAATGTACAAGGAACTCTAGGACAGGAGGACCAAATTTGATGCAGGATGTTGTTAGCACCAGCTAAGCCTGAGCTCAGTGGAACTGCCCATTGTTGCTATGGTCCAAGTCCAGTGGGCCAAGGGCTGATATCCTCCAGCCCGTTGATCTCTGTGACATGGATGGGACACTCAGCATTTCTACAGTGGCTGGTATATAGATGGCTCAGCCATGGATCCCCCTCAGACAGAATTCTGGAGTGAGCTCAGTGTTTTGAAATTCATTACCAATACTTGCTCAGCTGTCTATTGCTCTGTAATCTTGATCAAGTTATCGCATCCACCTCAGTTTCCTCATTTGTTCAGTGAAATAACAGAATACTCATGCCTCTGGGTGACTGTAGGAATTAAATGGTGTTATAAAAGAATGAACATGGGCTGACTCAGCAGTGAGTGTCCTAATATTGGTGCCCATCTCCTTTTCTCTTGGGGAGATGGTAGGAACACAGTCCCTCTAAAGGGGGATAGGAAGGAGTTAAGGTCTAAGGCAGACACAGATACAGCAGTGTTATGGCTCCCTTGAGGGTGAGATTATTTCAAAGTAAGGAGATTTGGGGAGGCATGGGAATGTGACATCAGTAGGATGAGAGGGAGGGAAGGCGTGCAGGAGTACCATGAGGTAAGGCCTAAGTAATCTTGCTAAACAAATTAGCTGAGCACCTGCTGTGTGCCTGTCCTGGGCTAGGTACTGAGGAGTCATCAACCATCAGAACAGACATAGTCTCTGCCCCATGGTGCTCTCAGAAATGACAAAACAGGACCTGTGTGGGCAGGCGCAGTGCTTGCTGTTGGTGTGGAGCCCAGGGCATGAGATGAAGTGGTCCAGAGTCAGGACAGGATGGGTGGGACCACATGCAGGCATGTATATGGAAGAGGTGGGCTCCATACCCATGGTCATTCCAGAGCAATTGTTTACTCAGCAACCCATAAAATGTGGGGAAGGCGGGAAAATGGGGGAATGTTCTGTCTGCAGGCTATTAAGGCCCATGAAGTCATTTGGTCTGGTCTTGACGAGGCATCATCGGTGAGTTAATTAAATGTTTGATGAAATAGGGCAGGCTAATTTTTAAGTTGATAATTTTGTATGGCCCACAAAAATGATGTTATAAATATCCAAATGGCCCTTGGCAGTAAAAAGGTTTCCCACCCCTGCCTTAGACTAAGGATACAAGGTGGGGTGCCAATCTGATATACAACCTCCACCTCACTCTTCTCCACCAAGTTGCTGGACACCTGCTTCTCATCGCTTTTGCCGTGAAGCTCTGGCAAAGGGGTGGCTGCTTGACATCACTGGCTCCCTTTAGAGCATTACCCCTAGCCCCTGTACCCCAACATCCACAAGCATTTATCGCATTTATCTGTCTGTTGGTTAAACAGTGAACTTCCAGACAACACAACAGGCCTATTCCCTCACTCTGGTATCCTGTGGAGGCTTTTAGTAAATGGCTTTTCTAAGGTTTGCATTTAAAAAGTTTACTTTAACTGTAAAACACATGTAACATAAAACTTATCATTTTAACCATTTAATTTTTAAAAAATTAAATGTATTAAGGTGGTATTGGTTAATAGGAGCATGTAGGTCTCAAGTGTAGATTTCTACAATGCATTATCTGTATATTGCATTGTGTGTTTCCTATCCAAAGTCACATCTTTCATCACCACATATTTGACTTCTTTACTCTTTCTTCTCCCTAATTCCTTTCCCCCTTGGTAACCACCATGTTGTCTGTCTATGAGTTGCTGTTTGTCTTGTTTGTTCATTTGTTGCTTTCAGTTTTATATCTCACATATGAGTAAAATCATATGGTTCTTGACTTTTTCCATCTAACTTATTTCTCTTATCATGATATTCTCAATAATATCATCCATATTGTTGCAAATGGCAGTATTTCGTATTTTCTTATGGCTGAGTATTGTGTGTGTGTGTGTGTGTGTGTGTATGTGTGTGTGTGTGTGTGTGTGTGTGTATATATATATATATATATATATATATATATATATATATATATATATAATAAAAGCATAATATGCTAAGTATTTGGTCATCCAGTTGCCTGGTCATCTGTTCAACCAATCAAAGCATAATATGCTAATGTTATTCTAAGGCTGCTCAACCACTCGCTATGATATGTACTGCCCACCAGGGGGCAGACACTCTGATCAGTAGGTTAGTTTGTTGCTGGGGTCTGGCTGATTAGGACTGAGAGAAATGGGCCAGACATATCCTGGAGCCCTCTCACCGTCCTTCCCCAGCTGACCAACCTCCTGTGTTCTTCCCTGGCCCCGATTGCACTGGTGGCGTTCCACGGCCGGGCCTGTGCTTTCTTGCAATCTGTGACCACTCGAGGAATGTCAGAGAACTGGTTTCAGCCTTATACTGCAGGCCAGGCCACGGGACCCCACTGGTGCATGAATTCTTGCAATAGGCCTCTAAAATACACACACACACACACACACACACACACACATTTATATATTTATATACTTTTTAATATATTTATATATAATATATATATATTTTTATCCAATTGTCTATTGAAGAACACTTTGGTTGTCTCCATGTCATGGTCACTATGAATAATGCTGCATGAACAAAAAGATGTATATATCTTTGTGAATAAAGATTTTCAAAATTTTGGGGTAGATATCAAGAAGAGGGATTGTTGGGCCATATAGTCACTTTATTTTTAATTTTTTTGAGAACTTTTTGGTACTGTTTCTCACAGTGGCTGTACCAAGGCAGTCATGTGGGAGAAAGACAGAGCTGCTCTCAGAGCTGAATGTGTATAGTAAGCATACTGCCTTGCTTGCTTAAAACTTGGCAGGTTAGAGACTGACAAATAGAGTGAAGTTTGGTTTTTCAAGATGCTTTTATTCATCCTTTGGTAAGAGAGAGAAAAACAATTGCCATAGTAAACAATAATATTATGATGTTTATTTGGGGGAGGCTTGGGAAGTGATAGAGGTAATAGGGGAGGGTTAACATCCCCTTTCTTCCTAGTTGCCTGGTACCATCACTACTTTTTGGTTGTATGATCCTATAACTTAACAGAGGCTGCCTGCATATCCAGGCTCATGGGTGTCTCTCAAAGTCCGGGCTCAGTGTACGATTTCCCTTTAGTACAAAAATGATTCTCATTACTCTAGCCAGCGTTTTCTAGGTGCCTCACCCTTTGAAAACCACACACTCTCACTCTTGCACATGAATGCAATGCACCATCACCAGATGGCTTTCCTGGTCTTGCAATTGCCTATGGGCCAGAGACAATGGGAGCTGGCAAAGCTGGACCCTCACTATGTGCCTTTTATACTGTGGTTGGAGCAGACTCGGGCCTGCCCCAGCACTGCCACATAGCAGCCCAGCTCTGTCTGTTGGACTTCCCGACATGTCACCGTTCTTCCCACTGTGTTAGCTCTCTCTGCCACACTTTGGACAGGGTTAGGACTAGAAGGAGTAATAAAACTATCCCTTTTTTAAAAAAAAAATCAAGAAACATAATGCAGCTGAGCAGGGATCTATTGTGCTGCTCAGGAATGGACTGCTGTGTTAGAGAGTGTCAGTGTGAGGACAACCAAGCACCTCAATTTAGTTCCTGGTTGGTCCTCATGCTGCAACTTGGCTCAGGCTGACTTTGGTGCACAGAGAGCCAGATTTCAGTTCCAAGATTTAAGCCACAATCTCAGATTAGAATTTAGACAATGAGTGTTTCACAATGCCTGTGGGTGAAATGATCTCTTACCACAGGTCTGTCGCTGGAAGGTAAAACTGCCTCATCACAGCTGAGGTCTCTTACACAGCTTCTACCACTGGAGGAAGACCTTTCCATGGGGATTCTGTCTGGGTGACTGTGGGCAGAGGCTCGACAGCCATGAATTTTTACTTGGTTAGGCTGCTGTTGAGGCAGGCAGTGTAGACTGTAGGTCAGGGACAAGACATAACATTCTCATCATGAGTGACCATCACGGTTTACAATAGATTGAGTTTTAATTACTGTAGAAGTTCTCCTAGCTTGTATTTCCATTAGGCAGGACACAGGTTGTATAGCTCGACCTTTTAATCAGTCATAAGTCCTGTCTTCACTTCTCATGGAGGGAGCAGACGAAAATGAACAGATGCTTATAACATTGGAAGGAGGTCCATGATCTGTGAATGAATGTCCAGAAATATGGCCTTACAGACAGTGGCCCTACTGAGTGCCTCTAGTTTGGAATAACTTTAAATATACTTCAATAAAGTAAGCAAATTCAACATGTGAGTTTGGACACTTCTCTGAGTGCTAATGAGTCTGTATCAAAAGCAGTAATTCTACTTGTATGTTTCTATATCCATCTCTAAAGAAAATGTAACTTGTATGCCTTCCTTTCACATACATTTGTGGAGCAGCAAACATTAACATATTGATAATCAACATATTTATTGAGGCACTACCAGGTACCAAGCTGTAATTTCTCCTTATCTTTCTCTCCATATGTCTATATAACTTCTAAGCCTCACCAATCCTATACAATATCAGATATTATCACTATTTTAGGTATAAGGAAATTGAGGTCTAGAATAAAGTACCACCCCCAGGTTTTAACTTTTGATTATCAATGTCATATTCTTTCCTCTGTTCTGTGCCAAATCAAGAGTCAGACATGGGATAAATATAAGCCATGGCCCAGCCTTCTCCTACAGGGGGTCCACCATATGATTATTATCAAGTCCCCTAAAAGGACTGGATGTTTTGACCTTTGGGTCACACTGTGATTGTCCAGAAGACTCCAGCATTAAGATCACCACCACATGCTGGTTGTGAGATCTTGCCAATGCTGCTTAATCTTTCTGATTCTGCTTTTTCATGATTGAACTAAGATAACAACTTCCTGCTGCAAATAATGAAAAGTTGGAAAGGAGTGTGTGTGTGTGTGTGTGTGTGTGTGTGTGTGTGTGTGTGTTGTTCATCACACGTGGATCTTCAGGGGCAGCTGGCATTATTAACTCTGTGGCTCCCATATTTGCACAATTGTGCCCCAAGGTTCTAAATCACATGCAGTATCTTCCCTTCCTATATTCTAATGCATCATCCTCACAAGGTACTAAATTCACATAATTCCCAGCAGCTATAAAGGTCTTTCTGACATTGCTGAAAATGCTGTGCTCCACACAGAGATACTACTGCGGTGTTAGCTTTTTCAAGCTGTTGACTTCTTTCTTGGCTTGTTTTTGCAGTTGTGGTGGAAATATCCCAAGCTAGGAGAAGAGTAGCACAGCCAGTTCTGGGGTCTTCTTTCCAGACAGCCCTATCCCTGGGCACCAGAGCAGTTTTTCATTACATAGGACCAGAAGAGAAATATTGAAGAGCTAGAAATGCCTGGAACTCAGCTTACTGTCCACGTGGAGGTCTCAGCCATGTGCTCCCCATCAAAGGGAATTGTATTTGTGGTTCATTCTCTAGATTTGAAGGAAAGATAACAGGCTGTGGAGCCCATTATCTCTGGCCTCAGAGTCCCTTTTTGCACTCTGTTTACCATGTCACTTGGAGAGAGGTTATGTAATTCCTCTGGCCCTCAATTTTCTGATTTGAAAAATGGAAATAAATACCTGCACGGCATGGTTGTTCAGAAGACATACAGGGGGAAGGCAAAGCCCCCAGCACAGTGCCTGGGCCACAGGCTCAGTGTTTCAGACTCCAGTATCATTAGTCACAGATGCTTAGATGTAGTCTGAAGCTGTCAACTGAGTGTGCTGGTTCAGGGGCTTCCTGGGAGGTATAGGCCAAGGTCAGCTACCACCTTTGCCCTGCCCAGGTCCACCTGGCATGAGCTAAAAAATATTCTGTAGATGTTTGCTATGTGTGCTGGGCATGTAGGAGCTTTATAGAGTTTAGGCTGTGAACCAAAGCTGGCTGGGTCTGGGGCCACTTGATGAGAAGTATGGGACATACTGATGCCAGATGCTGATTGCTTGAGCAATTTTAGGAAAGTTCACAGCTTGAGCTAAGATAGGCTGTTTGTATGGAAAAGCTACTGGGAAGGACTTGGGTGGACCCAGAAGTTGGGTTGTATGGTGTCTCAGGAAATCACCAGGGGAGGGCTAACAGTATGAACCAGAATGATGGAGACTCAGACATGATGCCTGCCTGTAAGCTCTGTGGAGGAAGGGCTCAGCAAAGGAACAATGGTTCCTGCCAGCACTTCTGCCTGGGAGAAAGTTGTCCCTGCAGCCCTTGCCCTGATGCCAGACAATTCATTTCCTCCTGTATGTCCCTGGCACCTTTCCAGAATCTGCCCCAATGCTGGAACTCTGAACTAGTGAGTCTGCATAAGTCTGTGTGTGGGCCCTTTAAGAGGAACACCTGGGACTCCAGCTTCTTCTGTGTCACTCAACCACAATCTCTGCTGGTTTTCATAGCCAGAAAGTATGGGGACTTCTCTTCTTGGCACTGGAAACCTGGGCTGGGGGACCTGGTGTGGTGGGGCTGAGACCCCTCCTCAGGATATTCTTCTGATTTGTATTCAACACATGTGTGTGTATGTGGGGGGACCAGCCTGTTTCATTTCTTCACCCCTCCTACCAGTCAGAATGTGGCTTCTTCTTTATATCCTTAGTTATAGGACTTTTCTATTCAGCTAGATTTTAAGGTAGTTCTCAATGATGGCTCTTTTGCAGTTTAGTTATAATTCTGATGTGGTTGTGGTTCCTAATACTGTGTTTACCTATGCCACCATCTTCACTGGAAGCTCTCAGCCTCATTTTTATCTTTTGTGGTCGAGGTAATGATGCACCTTCACAGAGATGTAGAGGGAAAAGTGCCTAGAACTTGCTCACAGTAGTGTTCTAAGAATATTAGTTCTTTCCTAATCAACAATGGTGCTCACCTAGACAATGTGGTGCATAAAGAGCCAGATGTGGGATCAACAAGAGATTAATACTAACAGTGGACATTTATTGAGTACCTAACCATGGCTCAGGCAAGCCTGAGCACTTGGATGTCTATCTATTTATATATAAAAGTCTAAGTGACCATTATGGCTGAACAACTGGTCGACTGGTCACTATGATGTGTACTGACCACCAGGGGGCAGTTGCTCAATGCAGGAGCTGACCGTTGGTGGTCAGTGTGCTCCCACAGCCAACCTCCTGCTGCTGGCCAACCTCCTGCTGCTGGCCAACCTCCTGCAGTCCCTCCCTCAGACTGTGCGAGATAGTCTCCATCAGCTCTGATGGCCAGCCAGGCCGAGGGACCCACCTGTGTATGAATTCATGTACTGGACCTCAAGTCTCATATAAGGTTCATGATAAGCCTATGAGATGGTTACTCCTTTTATAGGTGGGGTACCTGTGGCATAGAGAGGAAAGGAAATGCCTATGGTCTCTCAGGGAGTAAATAGCAGAGCAGGGATTTTAATCTGAAGATGAGACTCCAGAGCAGAAACCTTCACCCTGGGTCATACTTTGAAGGCCCCTTTTGTAGAAAGTGGGGCATAGAGGGCTTCTGTTGGACTGATCACTTTTTAACTTATTTTAGCCTATTTAGTTTTCTATGTGTTAATTATGTTTTTCAGTATGGTGGACTAGCAAGCAGCTAACTAACCAAAGGGGGCAGATAGATAGAAAGCTAATAGAATCTGCAACCCATATTCTGTCATAGTTCAATAAAAGTCTCTTTCCTACTAGACAGTAGATGGATATGGGCAGGTCTGTCTGATCACTGACATCTCCCTGGCTACTTGTGTAGTTGCATGATAACTACAAATGTTGTTGCATGATTGGACAAATAAGTAAACAATCCTACCTGGTTACTGTCACAATACCAAGCAAATGCCTGGCGTATGGTAGACAATTCTCTTCTGTCAAGGATTCATCCACTGTACAGTAGAAACCCAGTGCAGCTGCTCTTGCTGGGGATGATTGGAGGTTCTCCTGAGGTTTTCTTCTGCTCAAGAAGCTGCTGTGATCTGGTATCCAGCATGCTATCACTTGGCTGGTGTCATTTGTGAAGCTACTGGATGACTTCTTTAATTATATTTGCATCTTGAATACAGACAGGAGGGGACTTACACTTGCTGAGTGCTGGGCAGCATCTGCTGTCATAGAAGAGGAGCTCTCATTCCAGTTTGATGGAGTGGAAACTAAGGACAGAGAGACTGGTCCAAGGTAATGTATGGAAGAGCTCATAAAGCTGGGAACAAATACCCTGTTGGCCCAGCTCTGAAGCTAATGTTCCTTGTGGCATGCAATGCTACCAGTTCCTGAGAGCAGGTGAGAGCTAAGAGGCGCCATCTTCTTAGGCAGGGCAACTGATCTTGTGCTGTTATTGTTTTTGTTTCTTTGGGGCAGGATACTGGTTTTTGTCCTACATCACCTTCAGAAACTAATGCCAATGGAATCTACTTTGTGGAACTGGTTAAAGAAGTTGGGATACTTGGATTAATAACTATAAGAGTTATTGGAGAGCTCAGAAAGTAAACAGTTAATAAGATGTTCATTTGGAGCTTTAGTGGGCATTCCACTCCAACGAAAATCTCTGATAATGTGCTCATTGATACACCCGGCACATGGGAAATGGATGAACCAAAAAGTTGGTGGGAGCCTTTGTAGGGAGGGGAGGTAAAAAACAAACTAGGAGGCACAGGCAAAACTTGGGGTGAGCAGTATAGGTAGGATTAGGTGATGGTGCTAAATCTGAGATTCTGCTGGAGAGAAACAAGCCAAAGGTGAGAAGTATAATCCATAGTCAAAATTAAAGAACCTGGTACTCTAAGCTCAGGACGAAGTTGGGTTGGCAAGACTGTTCAGGACAGATACTTTGTATCTGGTTGGTGAACTCTTTCTGCAGATCTTGGAGCGGGGAGGAGACACCTGGACAGGAATGATGTAATCCCATCGATCTACAAATCTGTTTCTGAAAGAATAACGCTTCATCCCCAAATGGTTGCCAGGCGTAATTCTGCCTCAAAGCCTTCTGCAGTTTCCCAATCAGCTGCTGCTTGTGTATAACATTTGGGGTGACAGTGAAAGGAAAGGGTCATGCATTTTCAGACCAAAGCTCCACACTCAAGCTGAGACATTTGCAGCAGGAGCCCTGAGGAACGATGAGGCAGGCTGGGAGAGGCCGGAGCTCAGACACAGTCTTTTATGAGCAGCATTTAGAAAGCAGACCCACAGTCAGTGTGCATGGGCATGGCCACACACCTGCAGGCATCTGCCCCCTGTGCATCCCTGTAATTTTGTTTCCTGCTGGGAAAAGGGTTATTTCCTGGGATATCTGGAGCTTACCATTTTTTGATTCCTTTATAAGATGTTCTGGAAGGTGTAAGTCAGGTAGCCATAGAGAGTGATGGGCAGGGTGGTGACACACGTGTGCCTGAAACAAGTTTGTCCTCTTCCATTGCTGCTTGTGGACTCCAGTGAGGACTCAGGAAACTATCCATGAAGGGGCCAGGTGATAGCAAAGGTGAAATTAGTTCTCCACACACTTGAACCTAAGAACTTCCAGGGCTTTTATTCTTGCCCCAAGTCAGAGTTCACAGGCGCTCTGTCCCTCTGCTGACCAATTTCCAGCTGATCTGGTGAAGGGAAGTGATGGGAGGCTGAGAGGCCCAGTGGCTGCCAGACCACCCAGGCTCCTGGATTGTGTCCCTCTTAGGTGCCCAGAGGCAGCTGTTTTGTCTTATGATCAGCCCACCAGGCTAAACAAAACAGCAGCTAACACATTTCCATGGAATTGTCTCCATAGTTTAATTATGCAAAATTTAGTTTCAGGGAAATTAAAAAGTGATGGAGGCTCTAAAGGAGTTCGAGAAGTGTGTGTGATACTAGTTTTACTAAAGGCCGCAGGCAGACTATGTCTGTCCATGATAGGTCTTTACAGCCAGTCTTTGTTGATTGTCCAATAGGAAAGCCACTCATTACATGTGGCCATTAAGTACTTGAAATGTGGCCAATCCAAATTGATAACACACACTCGCAATTCCTGAGGACTTCGTTAATGAGAGGAGTGTAAAATAGCTCATAAATAATTATTTTGTGTTGATTATAAGGTGAAATGGTAATATTTTAGATATATTTTAGATATATTTATAAATAAAGCATGATTAAGTTTACTTGTTTTGTTGTTAAACATGTAGCTATTTCAGAACTTTGATATTACATATGCGGTTTGCATTTGTAGCTCACAATATATTTCCATTGGACAATATTGATCTACAATATGTATGAGACTCTCATAAAAATTAGCAAATGAAGTATTTTTATGCAAAACACAGAACCCATCCCCTTAACAGTTTGTCTCCTGAGGCTGGTCAGTTAAACGTGTAACGAACGTGCTAAAGGGCTGATCTACCTCATACCCTACACTTCAGCTGTGAAGTTTGAAGTCAAACTGAGGAAGATTGCCAGTGGTGTGTGATTCTGTTTCATGCAGATGGAGGGAGAGCTGCAGCCGCCTCAAGAATGATCTTGTGAGGATTAAGCCGCTCTTCCCAGGGCAGACGGCTGAGGAGAGTGGCCATTGCAGCTGGCGACATTATCCAGGCTGCAAATGGAAATCCACAGATGCTCCTCTTTCAGGTGGGAGGCCATGAAAGCTGCAGCATGGGTGCAAGCTGGTGCCAGCCATGCTCTTCCAGGCCCACCCACTGCGGGGATGCTCTGAGCTCTTGACAATCAGTCCTAGTGCCTGCCTGTGATCGCCTAAATAGAGCAGTCGGCAGAATATTCTCCCATTTAATTTTTCATCTTAGTTTTTAAATATATGACCTTGAGTCAGCCTTGCTTTAATTAGGTTCATAATAAAATGGAAGATAAAACTCTGGATTTTGTGTTGTGTAAAGGTCTAACACATTCTGGGAGGTGAGAGTGAGCACTAAAGGGACTCCAGAGGGTCCCTTTCTGTCTGCCCCCCTTTTTCTACTAAATTTACAGCTTTTGATGCATAGTGTTGCATTGCTTATCCGATATGATCAAAAATCCTATATAATGAGAGCCTAATATGCTAATTATCTGGTTGGCCACTCAACCAAAGTATAATATGCTAATGATATGCTAAGGCTGCTCAACTGTTCGCTATGATCTGCACTGACTACTAGGGGGCAGACAGTTGGTAAGTCCATCAGTCACTATGATGTGTACTGATCACCAAGGGGAAGATGCTCTGACAGGTAGGTGAGCTTGCTGCTGGGGTCCAGTCAATTGGGATTAAGTAATATGGGCCGGATATGCCCTGGAGCAATCCTGCAGTCTCCTCCAGCCCTGATTGTGCACCAGTGGGGTCCCTCAGCCTGGCCTTCACCCTCTCACAATCCAGGACCCCTTTGAGGAATGTTGGAAAGCTGGTTTCGGCTTGATCCCGCAGGCCTGGCTGAGGGACCCTACTGGTGCATGAATTTGTGCACTGGGCCTTTAGTGTAAATTATAAAAGACAGTGAAAAGTGGATACTTTTCAATGCTTAAAGGATAAAAGCTCAATGGAACACTGTACATATTAGGGTCTTGGCAGAAAATTGAGTCATTTGAGGAGAATTTAATAAAGGTGTGGGCAAGAGAAATAATGGAGCCCTGGGGCTGGGAACTGGGGTGCAGTGATCCATTCCCCCAAGTCCAAAAGGATATGGGAAGGAGCAATTACCACACCCCAGAAGCTGAGAGAGCTGGATGGAGCAAGTTTACTGAAATGAGCTTTGACATGAACTGAGGGATGCAATCTCCTGTGACTACCCCACGGGGAGGGAGGCATGCACATGCATGCACACACATGCATACACATACACACAGGCATGCATGCACTCCCCGGCCTCCCTCTCCTCCCACCCTGTAGCCCTCACACACATACCCCCAGAGCACAGGGAATGCTGACAAAGTCAGAGGATGGCCCAGGGTAGGTGAGAGGGCCCAGGGTGGGTAAGTAGGGACTGGGGTGGGTGAGGATGGCCCAGGGTGAATAGGGAGGGCAGAGAGTCCCCAGGACAGTGTATGTGTGGGTGGGGATGCCTATCCATTGGCTTTGCATCTGAGAACTGTCCTTTAGAAACTGAGACAATAGTACAGGTAAGAAGTTTGAGGGTTGAGTTGAGTGTTGGCTGGTGATGCTGAGAGGGGGCCTTGAGAGGGAAGGAAGGTTGAGACAGCAACAGCCACTTGCTTGAGCTACTGTATCCCTGAAGAAAATACATCGTATTGGCAGACACTGTCACAGAAAGGCCCTGGGCAGACTCCTGCCATGTCCAGCCCACCATGGTGCACTTCCTTGTGGGAGTGCAGGCTCTGGCCTTGCCTCTGCCTACCCTAGGAAATCAGCCCCAGTGGTCTTCTCCAGTTTTCAGAACTGAGGAGCTTATCCAGGTGGGATGGGGAGCCTGCACCAGGGTGGTGGTGGAGAGCTCAGAGGAGACCATGCCATCCAGCCCTGCCTCTGTTTGCTTCCTTTAGGCAGTGCTCCATTTACTGTGAGGGGCCTCTCGGAAGTCGAGCTCCTGCTTTGCCCACTCCTCTGGGGATCTTGCCTGAGATGGACCAGGACTGGCAAGCAAGATGTGGCGCCCCTGTTCTCTCCATAGGCCTCATGTCAATCACCCAGTTTCCTGGCTGGTGATTCTTAGAAGCCCAGCTTTGCCTTAGGTAGGGTTCAACGCCATCTTCTCACTGGGGCGGGAAAATATCTGTTCCCCAAACCTCCATTTGTTGTAACAAGTTCCTGAGGTCTTATTGCTTCTGTTTCCTTCCCCTCCCTGCTTCTGCCTTCCTGACCTTTAAATCTCCCTGCATGTGATCACATATGCAGATCTTGGCCATGAAAACACTAAAGCCAGTTTTCCTGGCAACCCAGGATGATTGTGGGGAAACTGGAAACAAGGGGAATAGATGTGAAACTAGAGTGTCCATTCTGAGGAGTGGAATGGGGAACAGAATGTGCATCTGCCCTCCTGAAACATGAGTTTGGCACGTGGTCCAGGGAAAAGAAAGATATTGGGATCAGGGAAATTCAGAAGTTTAACCTTGATGTCTGTATTGGAGAAACAGAACCAATAAGATGTGCATGTGTGTAGGTATATATGTGTGCCAATAGCAAGTACATATACACTGAGTGGCCAGATTATTATGATCTCTGAACACATAATAATCTGGCCATTCAGTGTATATCCTATCTAATAAAAGAGTAATATGCAAATTGACTGACCTCTGCTATACCCACAAGCCATGCCCACCAGCCAATCCAGAGCAAATATGCAAATTAAACCAACCAAGATGGCTCTGGCCATGGAGTGCAGCAAGCAGGAGGCTTGGGTTTCTCTGACAATGGATGAAGCCAAACTTCCCTGCCGCCCTGGCCAGCCCAGGCCTATACTAAAGGCTACAAAGTTTTAATTAAAGAAGATAAATAAATCCCAACCAAAATGTCTGTGGCCACGGAGTGAGCAGGAGACTTGGCTCTGCTCAAGGCTACAAATTTTCAATAATAGAAGATAAATAAATCCCATATCCCAGGGCCTCTGCTTGGGTCTCCAGAAGACATGGCTGGCCTGCTCCTTGTCCAGGTCGCCCCACACCCCAACAGAACTCCCACAATGATCTAGGCAAACAAGCTGGTCCCCACCCATGTACCAGGCCTCTATCCTATCTAATAAAAGAGTAATATGCAAATTGATCATAACTCCAACACACAAGATGGCTGCTCCCATGTGGTCAAAGATGGTTGCTCCCATGTGGACACAAGATAGCCATGACAAGATGGCCAGCAGGGGAGGGAAGTTGGCAGTGACCAGGCCTGTAAAGGGTGATCAAGCCTGCAGGAGAGGGCAGTTAGGAGTGACCAGGCTGGCAGAGGAGGGAAGTTGGGGGTGACTAGGTCTGCAGGGAAGGGCAGTTGGGGAGGGGGACTCAGGCCTGCAGGGGAGGACAGTTAGGGGTGACCAGGCCTTCAGGGGAGGGCAGTTAGGGGGGACCAGGCCTGCAGGAGAGAACAGTTAGGTTCAATCAGACTGTCAGGGGAGAGTTAGATATCAATCAGGCTGGCAGGGGAGCAGTGAGGGGTGATCAGGTTGGCAGGCAGACATGGTTAGGGGCAATCAGGAAGGCAAGCAGATGAGCAGTAGGGAGCCAGCAGCCCTGGATTGTGAGAGAAATGTCTGACTGCCTGTTTAGGCCCAATCATATCTGGGAACAGATAGGACAAACCTGTGCAAAAATTTCGTATACCGGGCCTCTAGTCCTATATAATCCTATATAATAAAAGGTTAATATTGAAACTGTCCCTTCAACCAGGAGTTCAACCAACAGTCAGGCTAGCCAACTGCCCATGTCTCCCCCACCCCCCCTGCCCCCGGCCAGGAACAAATTAATGAGGCCTGGTGCATGAAATTTGTGCATGGAGGTGGGGGGAGGGTGGTGTCTTTCAGCCCAGCCTGCTCCCTCTCCAATCTGGGACCTCTTGAGGGATGTTCGACTGCCCATTTAGGACTGATCAAGGTAGGATCAAGCCTAAACAGGAAGTCAGACATCCCTCTCATAATCCAGGACTGCTGGCTCCCAACTGCTCATCTGCCTGCCTTCCTTATTGCCCCTAACCACTCCCCTGCCAGCCTGATTGATGCCTAACTGCTCCCCTGCCAGCCTGTTTGCCCCTAACTGCCCTTCCCTCCAGGCCTGGTCACCCCTAACTGTCCTCCCCTGCAGGCTTGGGTCTCCTCCTGCCTCCAACTGCCCTTCCCTGTAGATCTGGTCACCCCCAACTTTCCTCCTCAGGCTTGATCACCCTCAACTGCCCTCCCTAGCAGGCCTGGTCTCTGTCAACTGCTCTCCCCTACTGGCCATCTTGTGATGGCCATCTTGTGTCCACATGGGGACAGTCATCTTGTGTGTTGGAGTGATGGTCAATCTGCATATTATTCTTTTATTAGGATAGAGCCTGGTGCACAGGTGGAGGAGAGCTGGTTTACCCTGAAGGGTGTCCTGGATCAGGGTGGGGTTCCCTTGGGGCATGGGTTGGCCTGGGCAAGGGGCCTGTGGTGGTTTGCAAGCCAGCCATGCCCCCCGGCGACCCAACAGAGGCCCTGGTATCTGGGATTTATTCATCTTCTACAATTGAAACTTTGTAGTCTGGAGTGGAGCCAAGATTTCTGCTTGCACAGCCATTGAAACTTTGTTGCCTTAAGTGGAGGCCTGGGGCAACCAGGGTGTGCAAAAAGCTTGGCTTCCTCCATCACCAGGGGCAACCCAAGCTTCCCTCCTGCTCTCTCTGTGGTCGTAGCCATCTTGGTTGGGTAAATTTGCATACTTGCTCTGATTGGCTGGTGGGCATGGCTGGTGGGCATGGCTTGTGGGTGTAGTGGAAATGCGGTCAACTTGCATATTACTTTTGTATTAGATATATATATATATATATTGAGTGGCCAGATTATTATGCATTCAGAGATCAAAATAATCTGGCCACTCAGTGTATATGCATAGAGGAGGGAGGAAGGGAGAGAGATGGTGAGTAGGTAAGGGAAAGGAAAGGGGTGGGAAGGGGAGGAGAGAGGAGTGGAGAGAAATTTGAAGGAATTGTCAGGACTGGCTAGTCTAATTCTGCATGGCATGTGGGCAGTCTGGGACATGCACATTCTTTCTTGGAGATCTCAGCCTTTTTCTCTTAAAAACTACAACTTATTGATGAGGCTTGAGGGCAATCTGCTTTACTTACAGTCTACTGATTTAAACATCAGTCTCACCTGAAAAATACCTTCACAGAAACATCTAGAGTCTAGATTAGTGTTTGACCAAATACTGGGTACTGTGGCTTGGTCAAGTTATTTCTTAAAATTAACCATCACAATGCTGAGTGTTGAATGCCTGGTGCGCAGACTCTGCAGCAGAGATTTACTGCTCCTGGGAGAATGATGGAGGCAAGGCAGGGGCGGGCGGTGGAAGGAATGTGGTGCAGCTGTAACAGGGCCTTGACTGACCCCCTCAGAGATCTCAGAGCTGGGAGGGCCTCTCTGAGCTGTCCATAAGTGGGGCAAGAAAACCTGTGCCTTTTCATGAGCATCAACTGGCACTGGTACGTGGCTGCCCCAAGAGAGGGGCCTCACTCTGATTTTGGCTGAGGAAGCTGCCTTGATCTGCATAAGGGGCTAGCTGAGTGACATCAGCAGCAGGCACTCCTAGCAGTTGGTGGGAGAGGACCTCAATCCTGGAGGGTCTTGTGTGGATATGCTGGAATCTCCCACACCTGCTCTGCACTCGCTTGCTGCATAGGCCTTGGGCAATTGCCTAACTTCTCTAGGGCTCATGATTCCTCATACAAAATGCGGATTACAATGATCACTTATCATCATTGAATGTGATGGTCACTAGAGGCAGCACATGGGACTTGGTGACTCAGATCCTCTTGATACTCAGACTCCAACAGATTGTTTGATACTAACTTTGGTGAGAAAAGAGCTATGGAAAGTTGTCAATTTAGAAAAAAGCTTAGCAGACAGCAATGTATTTTACGTTCAACAGGTTGAGAGAGGGGCAACTTTTGCCCACACAAAGGTCAGGCCGAGGGGCTTGTACCATAGGGTTTTGTTGAGATACCTAGGAAATGCCAGGGGAAAAGTTATTTTTTTGTCCTTGAGAATAGTTCCACCTGGAGAACCCAGAAGAGCGTGGAGGGATGGCTTGGCGTAAGGTATGGTGGGGCATGCTTTCTCTCTCCTACCTGGGGTCACGTGGAGAGAAATTTTAATTCATTTGTGTGACTCCAGAGGTCAGATTGATGATCAAGAAAGGAAACATTTAACTCATAGCTAGGATAAAAGTAATTATGAAAAGAGGCAGCTGCACAAACATTTTGAGTAAGGTTATTCCAGGCAGAAAGAGTATCAAGTATAAAGGCTTTGGGATAGGAAAGACCTGGATGTTTGAGGGACAAAAGATAACAATTGGTGTCTGAACTGGAGATAATAAAGGGGAGAATGAAAGAAGACATGTAGAGACAGTTGGGCCAGTTATGTAGGACCTGGTAGGTTTGGGAAATATGCTGAGTCCATACTGTCTGCAATGAGACACCACTGGAGGGTGGTGGTGTGAGGATGAGGGTTCAGCAGGAGCAGATCCTCACCTGGTCTGTGCTCTAGGAAGACCACTCAGGTTGCTGGTGGGAATGGACAGCGGGAGGTAAGCCAGTGGTCACTCAGGGAAGATATTACTGTGGCTTGGACTCAGGCTGAAGCCTAATAGTTGGCGAGAAGATTTGGAATATGGGTGATACTTAACCACTTTTTAATTAGATATGGGTATGAGGCAAGAAAACAAAATTTGGCTTGAGAAACTGGATGAATGATGTACACTTTCCAAGATGGGGTGCTCAGAGGGAGCAGTTTACATGAGAAGAAGCAATGGTTGTTGATAGCACTAAATGGAAATGTCTATGGAACAGCCTAGTGGACATGTCTACTAAGCAGATATTTGTGAAGAATTGGCATAAGGTCAGGGTTGGAAAAAGTGGATTTAGGAATTTTCAGCAAACAATATCATTTAAAGCCATGAAATGGATGATATCACCTTGGCAAAGACACAGAAAAAGTCAAGAAAAGGGTTTGAAAAGTACGCCATGGGCCACTCCAACATTGGGAGGTCTGGTTCAAAGAAATAAGACAGCAAATGGGACTTAGAGGAAGTGGCCTGGGAGGTGGTAGGAAAGCCAAGTAAGGACAGAGTTCAGAGTCAACTTGACATTTAACAAGAGTAAATTAGTGAGGAGCCAATTATGTTGACTTTTGCTGAGTGGTAGAGTGAGATGAGGACAGAGAGTTGTCCTTGAACTTTAGAAAGAGGTAGTTAGAGACCCTGATTAGAGCAATTTCAGTTGGTGATTGAATGATGGGGTCAGAAACCTGGTTAGTGGGGGTACAATGGAGAAAGGGGAGGTACAGAAAGAGTGCGTATAGGTACTTCTTGAAGAGCAGAGATCTAAGGTGGATGGAAGATGAGAAGCAATTTAGAGAATAGAGAGAACAGAAAACAGAATTTACTGGGAAAGCAGAGAAAGACTATATGGAAGTCTTGAGTGTCCATTTGACCCCTGCACTCATACTTTGGTATTTGTCAGTGTCTCAAAGGCAGGTGTGAAGTCCATATGTACATAGTCTGACTAGAATTGAAATTACAATACAACACCTGCAAGTTAATGTGTGATGGAGGTAGAGGGGGCAAGAGGATGAGATCTCAGGGTTCTTTATTTAAAATATTTTTAAAAATATACTTTTATTGATTTCAGAGATGAAATGAGTGGGAGAGAGAGATAGAAACATCAGTGATGAGAAACAATCATTGATCTGCTGCTTCCTGCACGCTTCTTACTGGAGATTGAGTCAACAAACTGGACATGTGCCCCCCTGGGAATCGATTGAGAATTGAATTGTGACCTCCTGGTTCATAGGTTGATGCTTAACCACTTCACAACACTGATCAGGCAGGATTTCTTTATTTTTCAGAGACCGCTTACGGGGCTGATGGCCATGGAATCTAAGCAGAGAAAAAGGAGAGTGAGGACATCAGTGCCTGGGGAGGAGAGTGGTGGTGAAAGTGCAGCAGTTCTATCTGCTGGAAGTTTTGAGGAGGATGGAAGGAGAGCAATGGTTAAAAATGAGATTGTGGAGTTCTCCCAAAGAGTATGAGAGAAAAAAATAATTGCTTTTCCTATTTATTTTTATCCATGTCAAATTTTGCTTTTGCTATACCCTTTATAATGTACATTGTATATTAATAGATCCCTAGTGCTTAAGGTTCATATTGAAATAAAAGAACGTATTTGGGGGTAACGCTCATTGTGGGAAGTTAGCAGTCAGATGGTTGAGGACTGTGAGACTGGGTGGAAGTTTTTTCTTGTAGGTGATGGCAGGGATAGGGGCTCAGTCCTTCATGCCTGAATGTGGGGTCCTGGGATGAAGTAACAAAAGATAATTTTCAAGAAAAAGTAAAATCATGACTCCAGGTAGATGTAAAAATGAACATTTATTAAAGATTTTTATCTAACTCATTCATTGAGGGAATCAGGCAGATACTAAAGGTAGGCCAAAGAGATTTCAAAGAGCACATTTGTTTATGCAGAGTTATGGGATATCTCAGAGCAGTGACTACAGCTCAGTGAGATCACCATGGGGATGATGTGAATGAAGCAGTTTCCTCCTGAAGTACAGGTTCCTTCTTTCCTCTATAATAAGCATGTCAAACTCATGGCCATGGGCTACATGTGGCCCACAACAGATATTTTTGTAGTCCAGCCAATATAATGGTACATAAGAAACGTGTTAATAAAAATTTTGTAACTTAATTTTTACAATATCCTGTTATACATAATTATTAATAATGAACTACAATGTTTGCTAATGACTGATTACTATAATCATGTTGCATTCATTTTCCTTACGCACAGGCACAACATTTCTCTCCACTAATACTAGCAGCGAATATTTTAGCCGCCTATTGCCATGTCATTAATTTTGTACTGACTTGCTTGGCAACAGAAAATATTTTGCTTTCAGAGAACAAGAAAAATACATTTATTTGCATTACGCTTATTAATTTGTGCATTTATTCAGTGTCTGATAAGTTAATATTCAAGAAAAAATACTAATTTTCATTAAAATGTTCTATTATTTTATGCTAATGATTACTCATTTATTTCAGCCCTTTGTATTCAGCATGTTTCTATGAAAATTGAAGCTTTTTTTTTTTTTTTTGTGGCTACATAAACTTAAACCTTGTTTATTTGGCCCATGTTAGACTTTGAGTTTGACATGCTTGCTCTAGAAAGTTGAGTGGTGTTAGCGCACCATAGCCATCAAAATCTGAACAAACAGGTCTGGTGAGAATTTAGATATTTGAGGAGAATCAAGTAGCCTTTGAGGAAGTGAGGAGACAGGGAAGGCAGCATGGTGGGAGGGAGGCTGTGCAGAGGCCTTCCTGGGTGAGGACAGATGAGGACAGCGAATCTTAAAAACATTTCCTATTGGAAGGCAGAGTAAAGAGAAAGTGTTACTTGTTTTCATATTGTCTAAATGCTCAAAATACGTTTTACTAGAAAATAACACATTTATCAAGAGCTTTCAACAGCTCAAGCTAAGGGGCTTACAGATGGTTAAGGCTGCTGCCTAAGCTGGCAGGAACTGGGATTCTGACAGAGGGAGGCCAACTATTCTGTTCTACAATCACGTGAAAAATACACGATTATTTTTTTAAAGAAGGAATTTTTAGATTCTGCTCAGGCTGCACCATGGATCTATTAATCCTTAGCATAGCATTGCTGGGAGTGGAACCGCAGCCTGGATAGAGAGGACAGCGGAGGGGGGCAGGGCAGTGCCTCCCCAGACATAGAGGAGGCCTGGGTTCCCGGCCCCAGTCTTTCCCACAGGCCACTAGCGAGGCACAACGTGACCCAGAGGGAGAGCGACCCTGCCTCTCTTCCCAGCAGGAAGTTGGGGCTGCGGCACTGGTTAGGCTCTGGAGGAGGATCTGAGGCAAAGCTGCAGTTCAGTTTGTGATATCAGAAGACTTGCAAGGTGAGACTCACCACATTTGCAGATAATTCGTGAGCTGTATGTCCTTCATTGCTAGACATTCCAACGGCGCAGTCAGTAACTGTGCTCAGACGCCACCTAGGCCAGCACACCCTTGGCATTGGAGGGGAGGAAAAATCCAGAGAAGTGTAAGATCTGGAGCTGAGGTAACCACAGCGTGGGAGCTTTTGGGAAAGCCAGCCTCACCCAGTGGTGCCCTGGGGGCTAGAGATGGCAGACCTGGGACTCTTGCAGCTCACAGCTCTGTCCCACCTCCCACTGGCCTCTTGAAGCACTGAGTTAAAGAATTCCCCACTGTACATCTCATTTCTATGCTAATATAATGCTTCACAGTCAACTTTTCTTAAGAAAACATCTACATTTTCAATCTGGACTGAAACATTCATTTTAATAGCCCCTTTTAACTTAGTTTTGTTTTTGTGCCCATCCACCCCTAGATATTCTCAGGTTTCGGTCCTATCCTGATGAGTAACATACTATTTGATTCAGTTTGACAGCATTTATTACAGATACCCAAGGTGCAAGGAGACATGTTATGGGCAGAGAGGTGGTACAAATACTGATAAAGGGTGGGACACTGTGCCTAGGCGTGTGTGAGGTAGAAGCATGCTCACAGAAGACAGTAATGAGGAAGGATGGTTTGTGTTGGAACCATGCAAAACCACTGAAATTACATGGCTTGATATTGTTGATCATATTAGAAGCCTGACAAGGGCAGATCTGTAGGGACCAGCTGGTGACCTGAAGTAAGAGGTAGCTGATGAACTGCCATTAAGCAGGTGAGATTTGTGACCAATGGGAGCCAGACATATGTTCCCTAAAAGTATTCAGACACATTTTTAAAAAGAATCCTGTGTCAAAAACAAAAACAAAAACAAAATCAAAACCAACCAGCCTGAAAAGCAGAAAGAAGTGGGTAAGCGCATTGGTCAGTGGTATTCTTTCATTGTCTGAAAATGCACAAGCGCAAATGTATTCTAGGCCAGAACTGGAATATTTGCTTAAATGATCAAAGAATTAATGGACAGAGATTAATCTAAGGATAACTATTGATATGATCTTATAGGAAACATACAAGGAACTGTACTTTCTTGTATGTGGGACCTCTCTCAGATTTTAATGGTTTTACTGCCAGCTAGTTTGGGTCAATGGAGAGACCCTAAGAGCTGGGTTAAAAAGAGACTCTGGGTTTAGGTACACGTCTGGAGTTTGACTTGCCATGTGCCTTTAATCTAACATGGTTATCAGTTAATATTACTTCCCCCTCCCTAATTATTAGTATAGGTAGTCACTTTTTCATTCGTTAACTCACAGACGCTGGGGGTTTTCAGTATAAAAATGATCGCATCCAACCTCCTAGCCCAGTGGTTGGCAAACTCTGGCTCGCGAGCCACATGCAGCTCCTTGGTCCCTTGAGTGTGGCTCTTCCACAAAATACCATGGCCTAGGCGAGTCTACTTTGAAGAAGAAGAAGTTCAGAAAAAGTTTAAGTTTAAAAAATTTGGCTCTCAAAAAAAATTTCAATCATTGTACTGTTGATATTTGGCTCTGTCGACCACTGCCCTAGCCCATGCTGGAATCTGCTCTGCAGCATACCTGAAGTAGGGGACCTGCTTTTGCTCAAGTATTTCCAGAAGTGCATAATTCGCTTCTTCTTGATCCATTTTATCATCATGTTTCCAAAGTTAGGAATAAGGTGAAAATCACACCAACCCACATTATCCTTTGCATCACTGTGGAAGATATGATGTTCCCCAGGGTATAGGAGCAGATCACATTTTCTCTGGTTGAGCTTCAGGTGAAGTCTGGTGACTTGCATTGTAGGCTCTGCAGAATGCTCATCTGTGAATGCTGGCTTGTTGGGATGAAGAAATGGCAGGTTCACTTTCCACCCACACTCACTTCAGGGCTGACTCTCACTGAGTGGAAAGTTGGTCACTGCAGAATGTTTAGTTCTCTCTTCCTCTCCCTCCCTTTCTCTCTCTCTCTTCTCACACCTCCCCCAGCACATATAGTTAAATTCATATAATTAAACTTGTAGTTTTAGCAGCCACCACTTCGTGAAAAAGGTGATGGAAGCCTTCAGAGCCACTTAAGAATGTAAAGTGAGGCTGAGTCCTTGAAATAAACTGAGTGACTGCCTGGATTCTGGGAGGGAGGACTGTCCCTGGAATAACAAAGGGTGATAAGGAGGCTGAAGGTCTAACACTGCAGCTGACCTGCCCGTGTGTCATCAGAGCAGCTGGCTGAGCCACGAATGAGGCTGCCAGGTGAGGGCTGTTGGTCACATGGGAGAGCACAGGGGACCCTGTGAGCTGAGGGGAGCCAGGGAGGCAGATGCTTGGCTAGGAACAGGATGGTCTAACAGTAGAGCAGAGCCCGCAGCAGGCTGGGCCTGGCGCTGCCTTCCGCAGGTTCTTTCCACATACAGGTTCCCAGAGGACCACCCCTACCGTCACCTCACACCATACACACTTGACAACTCCCAAATCCTGATCTCCAGCTCAGGATCATTGTTTGGGCTTCAAGCCCAGCAGTCCACTGACTTTTCCACTAGTGTCCTAGAGACAATGCAAATCCCACCTCCAAATGTAAAACTGGACTCTCAGAGCTTGGCCCTGAGCTCTCTGCTGCCACGCTAACCAGAGCTGATGGGAATGTGGGTGGGACCTGTCCCTGGAGAACTGGAGAAGGCTCAGGACCTGAGCTTGGCTGTGAGTTTAACTACACCGATTAGGGTGATTACAAAACCGTAGTATTGCAGCCTAAAGATACCGTCTACTCATTTGATTTGTCTTCCTGAAAGATGAACTGATTTCGGTGACCGCCTGTCTCAGAAGCGCTGTTCAGGGAAGTACACACCCTTTATAAGTAAACACCTCACAGTGACTTCACTGGCTTGGAGCCTGATGGGACTCCTCCTTGGAAGCAGCTCAGGAAGAGTGGCTGCATTTGGGTTCCAGGGCCCTGCCAGCTTGTGTGAGAAGGATGGCTGGGCAGGGAGCTCACCTGCGTCTCCCCATCCTCCTCTAGGATGTGTCTATAAAAGGCTTCTTTTGTCAGACAGTTTGGGAGGGAGGGGAAAGGATGGGAGCAACTAAGTCATTGACTGTACCTGGAGGTCCACAGCGAGCTCTGTGACCTTGGGCCCCTCCAGGTTTAGGTGGGTGCCCTGAGTTGGCTGTGAGCCCTGATGAAGGACTCTGCCTTTTCACCTGGTGGTCACTTGTTCTGAAGTGATGCCACCATCCTTACTCACTCCCAAGTTTCCAAGTCTTGCCCTTCAGAGAAATGGGCTATGCCTTGGGGCTCTCACAGGCTCTTTAACCCCTGTTTTCTTTGCTCACCATTTCCCACACCAATAATCAAACTCCAGGTCACAGCTCCAGGCAACCTGGTGGTGTAAAGAAGGGCGGGAGGAAAGGCAGCTGCTCCCTGACTTGTGAGGGATGATGGCTTGGGCTTTTCACCCTGGAGGTCCCAAGCTGTCTCTGGATACTTGAACTTCTTGCCCTTGCCTTCCAGGTTGATGCCTCCCTGGGTCTCTCTTCAGGTGGGGCCCATAGCTGGAGCCCCAAATCAAAGCAGGAGAGCAAGGAGTTTGTTAGAAAGGTAGGAGAGTATGGTGGTGACCATGGACAATCCCTCACTGCTGTGGCTGATGGACATGTTCGCAGAGCAATGCTGCTGAGCGACTAGGGGTGGGGGAGGAGGCTAGGTGTGGGGGGGAGAAAACAGGCTGGTTTCCCCATTCACAAACAATTAAGAAACTACATATTCTATACAATCAAGCCAAGTATCTTAAGGTTTAAAACCAATTTTCCCTTGAAGTGCTTAGCGATTTTTAAATATTGTTTCCTTTTAAATGAGTGTTCCTCTTTAGTCTGTTGCATAGTCTCCTTATATTCACGGGAATGAGTGTACATCTACATGAAGTGCACATTTATATCCACCCTGTAGCTCTCACGAGCAGAAGTAACCTCTCTTGACAGCAAAACTGAGGAGCAGACACTGGATTCTACTGGAGAGGAAGACTACCCTGTTGTGGTCAGGGGGACTGGTAGCTGTAGGGAGGTGCCAAAGCAGATTTTAAGGGCAAGAGACCTTACACCCCATAATGTAACAAAACCAAGCCATTGTTTTGGGCATGGGGAGAGAGGCTCATGAACAAAGAGGCATGTGTTTAGTAAAAAACTAAATCTGTGTTCATTAGTTTTAGATTTTCCTACTCATCATCTCTAACCAGACCTTTGACAGATACTTTCTGAGCACCTTCTCTGCATGTGCAAAATGCTCCGCCGTCTTCATGGGCTGCTTTTTGTAATGAGCATGAAGCATGTGAGCTACTTTGGACAGCCTCTAGAAGCCATTCTTCCATTGTTGTGTCTGTGTCTTCACTGCCAGACACAGTCCCAGCACTCACCTGCCTCTTGTGTCACACAAGGAGGAAATGTGCTTGTAGTGGCTGCCTCCAAATGGGCACCTCTTCATGCTCAGGAAAGGACCTGATATCTGCACCAAGTGCTTTGAAGGTCACCTGCTCGAGTTGCACCCAATCCCCTGCTTTCTCCTTTTTCATTGAATTCTTCTGTTGAAGTTAACAATCACAGTCAGTGTAGTAACAGCATCTCCTACTTTCTGAAACCTTTTATTGTAACAGGAATCATGGATGGCTGTATCAGAATTATTTAAGCACCCCAACATTCTGTAAGTTGCTTGATCTCCCCACTTTTCAGATGAGAAACTGAGATTCCAGATGAGTTAATAAACTTGCCCGAGGTCTGACTGACTCCCATGTAAAGAGTTATTCCTAGAACTGGGTCATAGCTCTACTTTCAATGCTATGCCTTTTAGCAAGTCCCCAGGGTCTCCTGGGCTTGATCAGGGGCTTCCCCTGAACTCATAGTGCTTTGGCCTGCTTCTATCATAGCACTCATTATCTGAATTGTGACATTTACTGCTCACTATTCCCATTAAATTGAGGGCTTCTCCAGGGGTCATGCCTTATTCATTGTTTACCTCTTGGCTCCAGAGCAGCTTCTGGCCAGAACTGTTTGAACCGTGGCTGGCTTTCCTGTGATGTGTCATGGTGAGAATCCTAAAAAGCAAGGAAAGATGGGGAGAGGCATATCTGATTGATGCCAGAAAACATTGGATTTCTGTTCTCTAGTCCTGAATTGGACGATGCAGAAGCTGACACATGCCATCCAGCTGAAATCCCTTTTCCTTCCATGGAGGATGAAGTGTATCTTCCCATCAAGTGTGCTTCGGGAAACTGGCTGCCTGTGGGAAATGTTTGCAGGTGGATTCAGGGAGCATTCCCTTGACACAGTTCTGTTCTTGGGTGCTCTCTCAGAGTCCTTGCCTTTGAAACAGTCCCATGAGAGTGAGAGCGAATGGGAGGATGGTGAGGAACTCACAGACCCAGTTGATGGCGCCCTCAGGTGAGTATCACTTTGGGCTGGACTGAGTTTTCCCATTGTGGCTCACTGTTTCAGCCACTGTGGCTGCCTGATGGTCTGAGGGCAGCATCGTGCTCACATCACAGCCACTCTGATCACATGTCACCACATAGGCATTTTCACTGAGCACCTATCATGGTCCATGTCCACAACAACCACTCCATAAGAAAGGTTATTATTGCTCACATTTATAGACGACACATTTGGGATTTTCCCAGCATCTTACAGTAAGTAACCATGTCCCAGTGCACCTCAATCTCCTACTTCACGAAGGATGACTTCAATGCTACCCTGCTGCTTCACATACTTACTGGTGTGCTGCCTGGGAAGTGCTGGCTTCTGCTTCCTTTGGCTCCTGCCTGCCTCTGGGGTTGGTATTGAAATTTTCAGAAAACAAGTCCTGGTATCATGTAATGTGACCCTTCTTATTGAGGCACAGTTGCTCAACACAACTTCTTCTTGATCAAGAAAGCCACTAGAAGTAGAGTGGGTCACCAGGCTGGGTTTGGTTGTGCTGTTGAAGTCACGAGAGGAGAAAGTGTAACAATGTCAGACTGGGAGTAGAGTGAGTTGACATTTTGATAGGCTGTTAAAATGCCTCCACATATATAGTTTTAGTCTTAAAAAGAATGCTGAGTGTTCAAGAAACTTCCACGTGAATATACTCTCAAGGTGCACTGAGATGTGCTGGAGCACTGGCTCCTGGATTTGAGCTGTAATTGAAACACACCCATTCACTTTCAGCCATGGTGGCCCAGCACACCCTTACCACAAATGACTGGACTGAACTCTTAGAGGACAGAGGCAGGCAAGCTGATAATGTGAGTGGGTATTTTTTTTAAATTAAGTCTTTATTATTCAGATTATTACATTTGTTTCTCTTTTTTCCCCTCCATAGCACCCCTCCACCCAGCTCCCACCCCTCCCTCTGCCCTTAGCTCCCTCCCCATCCATAGTTGTATGATTTTTGTCCAGGCTCTCCCTGTACACCCCTCACCCCTTTCCCCCTGAGAATTATCAGTCCACTCCCTTTCTGTGCTCCTGATTCTAGTATATTCACCAGTTTATTCTGTTGATCAAATTTTTAATTCACTTAATTTTTAGATTCACTTGTTGATAGATATGTATTTGTTATTCATAATTTTTTGTCTTTTACCTTTTTCTTCTTCCTCTTCTAAAAGAGTACCTTTCAGCATTTCATATAATACTGGTTTGGAGTTGATGAACTCCTTTAGCTTTTTCTTATCTGTGAAGCTCTTTATCTGCCCTTCAATTCTGAATGTTAGCTTTGCTGGATAGATTATTCTTGGTTGTAGGTTCTTGCTATTCATCACGTTGAATATTTCTTGCCACTCCCGTCTGGCCTGCATCGTTTCTGTTGAGAAATCAGCTGACAGTCGTATGGGTGCTCCCTTGTAGGTAATAAACTGTTTTTCTCTTGCTGCTTTTAATATTCTCTCTTTCTCTTTTGCTCTTGGCATTTTAATTATGATGTGTCTTGGTGTAGTCCTCTTTGGATTTCTTTTCTTTGGGGTTCTGTGTGTTTCCTGGACTTGTAAGTCTATTTCTTTTACCAGATGTGGGAAGTTTTCAGTCATTATTTCTTTAAACAGGTTTTCAGTATCTTGCTCTCTCTCTTCTTCTGGTACCCCCACAATTCTGATGTTGGTATGCTGAAAGCTGTCCCAGAGTCTCCTTACATTATGTTCACATTTTTGGATTCTTTTATCTTCTTGCTTTTCCAGTTGAATGTTGTCTGCTTCTTTATATTTCAAATTTTTTACTTGATTCTTGCCTTTCTCTAGTCTGCTGTTAGGACTCTGTATAATATTTTTTATTTCAGTCAGTGTATGTTTAATTTCTATTTGGTCCTTTATCATCTTTAGTAGGACCTTTTCCATCTCTAGTTGGCTCTTTTGTATCGCTAGTTGGTCCTTTTTCATCTCCTCTTGAGTCTCACTAAATTTATCGAATTTTTCTAGCATATTCTTGAAAAACCTTACAAGCGTGGTTTTGAACTCTATATCCAGTCGGTTTTTTTTCTCCATTTCTTTTGTTTGTGATTCCTTCCCTTGTCTCGGCATTTCACTATGCCGGGGAAACTTCTGTGTTGGATTCAGCCTTATGATACCAGATGCAAAGCCGCAGAAGCCTCTGTTGAGCTTGGGAGGGGTGGAGTCTCAGGGGTTAAGGGACCGCCTTGCCTTCCAGTCAGCCCCGCCCTGCACGGCCCCTGAGTCTCACATGACTGGGTAATCGCTGGAGCGGTCCTTGTGCGTGCGCACACCCGCAGTGCCTCTAACCGCTGCCTTTCCAGCTCCCCTGAGCACTAGGACCACACGAGTCTAGGTCCCCAGGGTTTCGCCCGAAACAGGGGCTTAGTGGAGTCAGAAGTGGCACAGTTGGGAGGGTCTGTCTCCCGCCCACTCGCGAAAGCCATCGGCACAATCAGCAATCTGTCCTGCGCGCAGCACCGTCCGCGTGCGAGACCAGACCTGATCTTCTGCGACTCCCCTAAATTTCTGTGCACCTCTCCCTTTTCACAGTCCAAACTCCCCCTGTATGAGTTTCGCTGGATCTGGGGTTTAGTGTCGTAAAATAAGGGGTTCAATGCCATTGGGAGTCTCCGTTTCCCTCCCGCCAGAGAAAGCCAACCTGGTACTCTGGCACCCGCTCTCTCAGCGCGCTCGTCTCCGTACCTTGGCTTTTTGCAGCTCCTCTGGGTCTCCGTGAGCCCCTCTCTTTCCTTCTAGCTGTAGAACTTACACTCAGCCAGCTTTCCTGTGGTTCTGGATGATGTCCATTCTGTCTTTTAGTTGTAGTTTTGAAATTGTTGTGCGAGGCAGCAGTGTAGGTGTTTACCTATGCCGCCATCTTGGATTCCCCCTCGGGCCCATATGTGAGTGGGTATTTGAAATTCAAATATGACAAGAGGTTTGTTCTTATCTGAAATAGAAAACAAGTTAATAGAGGGCATGACATGGAAGTTTTGAAGACCACACATGCTATTTATGGGGAAGTTGGACATCTGACAACTGTGGGAATGAAACATATGATTCAGAGGGTGGAGCTAGCAGCGATCTGCTGCTCTGTGGAGGGCAGTCTTCTGGAGAGAGCTCCTCAGAGCTGGGGCTACAAGAAGAGTCAGCTTTGAGGGACAACCACGAGTGGTGGGCTTGTGAAATGCCCAGGAGCTCTCTGTGCACTAGAGAAAGGCTGTGGAGCCCAGAGAGGTGAAAACCGGGCTTCGAGGCCAAACAGATCAGGCTCTGAACCTAGCTCCACCCTTACCAGCGGGTGGGCTGCAGCAAAGTGCCAAATGGGGATAACACATTCCACTGCATGCTATTATTGTAAGAGTCAGGAAACAATTCATGCCAGGTATTTGGCACACTGCCTGGCATGTAGTAAGGGTTAAAAAGGTGTTAGCTATTTTTATTATAAATCAAAACGGAGGAAGAAACATCAGTAAGGTGATGCAGCCTTTATGAATACATCCAATCCTGTTGGATTTTCCCCATGTAGACAAAGGAACTGGCAGTCAGACTCATGCCCTGAGGTGTGAAGTGGGGTGGGGAGAAGTCCTGGTTTATGGAAAGATGGTCAGAATCTGGGATGGACTGAATAGCCTTCAGCTGTGGGCAATGGCTTAGAATGTAATTAGGCTGAGTCTTGTCACTGTCACTCCTCATTTCCCGCTACTGGAAGGCAGGCATGCAGTTAGGGCTGCTCAAAGCCTTCGTGCTTAGCCTGGGCTCCATGGAGCAGCCCACAGATGTGCTTCAAGGTGTCTGTCAGCCTCTGCACCTGGATGCTGACTTGTGTGGTTCTTTTGGAAAAAGCAGCTCTTCACATTCTTTAAATTTTCTCAGAGATCTATAACCCAAAAGGCTGAGGACCTACCTTTGTTGTAAATATTTCCACAGTCATCCCAGCACGGGGAGAAGTCCTGGAGGTTACAGAGGACTGTGCTTACAGATGGAGTAGTGCATCCTTTGAACCTATATAACCAATTTTATTTTGTCCTATTAGACAGGAATTGTGCAGTGTGAGTTTCTATCAGTGATTGAATTTAACCCTCACATCAACTTTGAATGATATTCTCATTCCTCTTTTATAAATGGGACTTAAAGTGTTTACTTAATTATTTCAAGATCATGCAGGTAGGAAAGGCAGATTCACACAGCAACTCTCTGATTCTACTTTTGGCACATTCTTGAACTTCCCTTGAATGTGTCTTTTGGTGTGAACTTAATATAACATAGATGCCTTTTCATCACATGTCATGAGTCCTGCTTTTCCCTTACAGAATATTTCTCCCTAATGAGGCTAAAACAAGCCCTGCTATCCAGTGGGACTGGAGTCAATGTTCTGTTTAGGAAAGACTGCTGGCCAAATGGCAGAGGCCACTCAGTAAGAGCTTTGCATTGTTTCGGGTAAACACAGTCTCTTGAGGGAGAACCTGAAGTTTCTGTGTGGATGTCCTTTTGACTGTGGTCACATGGAAGAGACCTCAGATGACATTGGTCCAGAGAATGTGCTCACAAGCTCCACCCCCAGGAAAAAGAAGGTACCTGAGAAGATGATGTCCACCCTCTGTGATGGAGGGCCTGGTCCAGTTTTTAAGAACTAATGTTGAAAAGATCATGCCTGTCACTTCTGAGACTCATTTGGATAGTGTCTATGACCTCTCTTCAGTTCTGGGGTGTATGTCAAGTGTGTGTGTGTGTACCCTGCACTCATGGCTGGGGTGGGAACTCCCATCTGTGCAGGATGTTGAGAACCAACTTCCTACATTAAGATAAACTTGCCCAACCTTGGGACAAGGCAAGGTATGGTGCCCTCTTTCTGAGGCAGAAGCAATGTTCTAGTTTGCACCATCTAGTTCTCCATTAGTTGAAGCAGGTTTTTGTGGTTTTCAACATGTCCCTATTTCCCACAAAGGAATTGGCTCAGGGTCTTGGCTCAAAGGCCATGAGATGTTTTGACATCTTTCTGTGTTCTTCCTATGCAACCCCCTATGAGTATAAATTCTTTTGAAAGTGCTTTTTTATTTTTTTTTGTTCAACAACCTGATTTTCAACCTGGTTCTAAAGGTTATATTAAATAAGTTTAAGATGGGAACATATAATACAAGAGGCAGACCTAGAATTACCAGATGTTAGACATACAGCCAACACCATGACAAATCTAAACCAGGTGGGAATAGCAGCTGCACAAAGAATAGATCTGGTGGACCCAGGTGTGAGCAGGGGGCATACTCAGCTCTATATGAGGGAGATACATGGCAGTCAGTGTCTCTGTGTGGGGGAGAGAGGGCACCTCACGCAGGACAAGGATGGCTGACCTGTGATTAGACTCAAAGATATTTCACCTACTAAAAGTGCATACAGATAGATTAAATGCACAGAACATGTCAGAAAAAGGCTGGTAGAAAACAGATTTCATCGGATCATGTTTACAGAGTCATGTGTTTTGACATCTTTTTATTCTGGTTTACAATAATATATAAAAAGCATAATGAAGAAGAATTACAAAGTTGATGATATTATGACAAAATATGAAATAATGACAAAATTAATGAAAAATAGCAATGGATTGGAAAATCATTTACATAATTGTGAGTAAAGATTTATATAATGTTTGTAAAGTCCACTATAATTTATAATAGATTAATAAAAAATTTAATAGGCAAGATATATAATGAAACACAAATGGTGAACAATCACGTATTCTAATCAAAACAATATTAATATATTCATTCAACCATATTTGCAAAATTAAAAAAGTAAAATTCAATTTTGACAAAATTTTGAAGCTGATAGACAAAACCAGTTTGGCTCAGTGGATAGAGCATTGGCCTGTGGACTGAGGGGTCCCAGGTTCGATTCCGGTCAAGGGCATGTATCCTGGTTGTGGGCACATCCCCAGTGGGAGGTGTGCAGGAGGCGGCTGATCAATGTCTCTCGTCTCTCTCTCATGGATGTTTCTAACTCTCTATCCCTCTCCCTTCCTCTTTGTGAAAACATCAATAAAATATTTTAAAAATTTTTGAAGCTGATAGACTCAGAAATATTAAAATCCACAAATATGCTTATGTTCAATGACTTAACAATGTCATTCTTGAGAATTTATCCCCCCAAAATTCAAAATCAGAAGTAAAATATGTATATTTTAAGATGTTTATTTAAGTGCTTTTGGTAAAAACAACAGATTGAAAATAGCTAAAATACTTTAGAATATGGTAATATTATAGGCAATGATGTCAACATGGTGAAAAATTGAAAAAGTAGAAATGTTGATAGAATAAAATACAGTGATATTAATGTGATGGGAAAACAAAGAGACAGGGTACAGTAGCATAAAACAATTTTATGCAGCCAAGAAAAAAATAAAATAAATACAAAAAATGACAACTTAGAAAAGTATTTGGAATAGTTATGTCAAGTTGAGCGCTCCCTGATGCCAGTTACAGAAGAGCGTGTACTTACAAAGGTGCAATGAATAGAGGTATGTCCAGTAGCAAAATCAAAATCACCTAGTGCCTGGGTAATGGGATTAGAAGACTGTACTTCATCTTGTTAAAGATGCCTTTACTTTTATATATTTACTTGTGGCCCAGTGCATGAAATTCATGCACATTAAAAGGGAATTAGAGGAAATATTTCAATATTGCTATTTGCCCTTTCTCTATAATAGAAGTGTCAGAGATGAAAGAAAATTAATAAAATGTATATGAAAATCTTCCTTCTGACAGAGTCTGGGGCATGCCATGGGGACCAGAGTCAAGTCCCTGCCCACCCACATGTGCCTTGAAATCTCTTGAGACCCAGACCCAGCCCCTCCCCATTGGACTAGATTCAGACCCAGCTGGCCCCACTCCCATCAAGCCTCACCAGGCGGGGGCGCAGCCTCATGTCCCCCATTCTGGGGTGGGGTGTGTGGCCTGAGGTCCCCTGGCCCAGGCCACGGCAGGGGGCATGCCTTGAGGTACCTGGGGATGGGAGGTGCAGCCTGAGGTCCCCAGGCCCAACACCTAGGTGGGGGGCATGACCTGAGGTCCCCTATCAAGTCTCACCAGAAAGGGGGGAGAGGGGAAAGGGCATGCAGCCCTTGCTGATTGCTTGTTAAAGCTCATTACAGGAACTCGGTCTCTGCTGTTGGCCCAGCCATCTTGTATTATGGTATGATGGTCAATTTGCATATTCCCTCTTTATTAGATAAGATTACTTTTGTAATGAATTTTAGATTAAAAATAAAGAGATTGAAACAGCCAACAAACAAACAAACAAAACAACAAAAAAAATAAAACTAAGAAAAAAAGAAAGCAACAAATAAATCAGAACAAAGGTTTGAAATGCCTAAAAACCTGTGCTCTAAAAACTAATTTATGCACTCTCTTCTGTGTGGTTTTCCTTTTCATTTTATTCCAATTGGCTTGTTCTGATGTCTACAAAAAATAAGTTTCCAGGCTCTGAAGAGTCTGTTGTCAGAGGCTCCCAGTGCAGCTCCCTCGGTGCAGGATGCTGTCTTCCAGAGTTTGTCGGCCTCATGCCAGGGAGTTGATCAAGCCCACAGAGCAGTGAATGCACAGTATTGCTTGGAGCTGCTTGCCCTCTGCTGAACTCCAGCTGCTCAGTTCCTATCTTATAAAGAACTTGTTTATTTGTCTTATGCAAACTTGATTGCAACTGCCACTCACTTTGTTTCAGGGCAAATGTCAGAATAATGCAGAGCTGAGGGACTCATCTCATTGCCTGAAAACTGCTGCTGTGTCTGGCTTCTCCATCATACATTCTCAAACTCCGCTCACTTGAGAATCAACTCTTGCCAGTTTAAAAAGCAATGGGCAAAAGAGGGTCAAATATATGGTAACAGATGGAAACTGGACTTTAGATGGTGAGCACACAATAGAATATACAGATATTGAATTATAATTTCATACACTTGAAATTTATGTTACTGACCAATGTTACCTCAATTACAAAATTAATTAAAAAAGGAAAACAATCAGATTGATAGTATCATCCCTGGGGGCTCTGAAACATTAGGCCTTGGGTGAAACCAGAAATCTGTACTTTTATGAAGCTCAGAAGAGGGTGTGGGCCTGGTCAGGTTTGGGAACCAATGACCCATACACACTTCAAGAATTTGCTTGGTCTTCCCATCCTCCATCCTCGCCACAAACATTTACTAAGCTCCCATTATGTGCCAGCACACCATTTGTATAAGGTTGCTGAAACATATGTATGTTTACCAATAAATTTTAAAGCAAAAGTGGGCTTTTCAATCAAATACAGTAAAGATTAAGTTAGAGGCCTGGTGTAATTCCTATCAGATTCCCAACAAGGTGTTTTGTAAAAAGAAACATGCTTATCCCAAAATTCATTTTATATATTTTATTTTATGTTTTGAATATAATTTACATCATAGAAACAAAACAGTATGTCCTGAAATTTATAGGAAAAGGCACAGACCTAGATTACAAAAATATCTTAAATAGTAGAATAAAGTGGGAGGAATCACTGTACCCTATATTAAGTCTTATTATATAGCAAATGCACTCAAAACATTATAGTATAAGCAGATGGACAGGCATATAGATCAACGGAATAGAATAAAAACTTTAGAAATAGACTTACACAGATATTTCCTACTGATTTTTGACAAAGGCGCAGAAGAAATTTAACATTTTTAAATTAATAAAAATGTGTCTTTTAACAAATAGTGCTAGAACAATTGGGTATCCATAACAAAAAAACATAAACTACACACTTTGTGCAAAATTGAACTCCAAATGGATCACATATTTAAAAGTCAATGTAAAGCTATATGATTTAAAAAAAAATAAAAAATCTTTGGGATTTAGTACTAAGCAGAGTTCTTAGGCTTGACATAAAAGCATGATTTATAAAAAAAAAAAAAAGAGGGTAAATTGGTCTTTCCCCATATCCAACAAAGAAGCAGTATCTTGAATATATAAAGAACTCTAAAAACTAAACAGTAAAATTAAAAAAAAATCCAATTAGAAAATAGGTAATAGACATTTCACTGTGAATGATAAGCAGATGGCAAATAAGAGCATTAAGAGATGTTCAACATCAGTTATTAGAGAATTGCAAACTTAAACCTTTAATATCTCTATATATGTATCAGAATCTATAATAATAAATGGGTAATATATTAATTAGACTGGACATCTTCTGGATGTCCTCCTGGACAAAGCCATGGTGGCAGGTGCTGAGGAAGAGGCAGTTAGAGGTGATCAGGCCGGCAGGAGAGAGCAGTTACAGGCAATCAAGTCAGCAGGGGAGAGCAGTTAGGGGCGATCAGGCAAGCAAGGGAGCAGTTAGGGACATCAAGCTAGCAGGCAAAGGTGGTTAGTGGTGATCATGCAGGCAAGCAGATGAGCATTTAGGAGCCAGTGGTTCCAGATTGTGAGAGGGATGTCCAAGTGCTGTTTTAGATCTAAACCAGCAGTTGGACATCCTCTGAGGGGTCCCAGATTGGAGAGGGTGCAGGCAGGGCTGAGGGATCCTTCTCTTGTGCACAAATTTCATACACCAAACCTCTAGTGGTCAAATAAAAAAAAATAGTGACAATACCAAATGCTGGTGAGGATGAAGTGGGTCCCTCATTCATTACTGGTGGGAATGTAAAATGGTTCAGGCACCCTGGAAAATTTTGGCAGTTTCCTAGGAAAAAAAGTGAACATACAATTACCCTAAGACCAAAAATTGCATATGAGGCATTTATCTCAGAGAAATGGCAAACATGTTCATACAAAAATCTGTACATGAATGTTTGTAGCAGCTTGATTTGTAATAGCCATAAATTGGAAGTAATCCTGATGCCTTCAACCAGGTGAATGGTAAAATGAACTGTGGTACATTCATACGAAAAGGAGTGAACTAATGAGACACACTTGGTAGATGTGCAGAGAATGAGGATGAAAAATCCAATTCCAAAAGTTTGTACAGTATGATTCCATTTATATAATCTTAAAGTGGCAAATTATAGGAATGGAGAGTGGATCTGTGGTTACTGTAGGTTCAGGAGAGAGCAGGGCTGTAGGATTAGGTAAGAGGGAAGAGGGTGTGGCTGTAACAGGGCACTGGGAGGGATCCTTATGTGAGAGACTGTTCTGTGTCTTGATAGTGGTGGTGGATACATCGACCTGCCCAGGTGATAAAACCGCATAAAACGTGCGCGTGCACACACACACACACACACACACACACACACGGGTATAAGTAAAACAATAGAAATGGACAAAGGACCTAATCAGACACTTCTCTGAGGTGGACATACAGAAGGCCAAGAGAATATGAAAAAATGCTCAAATTCACTAATCATCTGAGAGATGTAAATTAAAACAACAGTGAGGTATCACCTCACACCTGTCAGAATGGCTACTATCAACAAATCAACAAATGACAAATGCTGGTGAGGATGTGGTGAAAAGGGAACCCTAGTACACTGCTGATGGGAATGCAGACTGGTTAATTGGGCAACTTATATGCATATGTGGACACAGACTATAGAGGGAAGGCCCTGGAGGAGTGGGTGTCAGGGGGAAGGAAGTCAATGTAAAAAACAAAGGGCAACCTGCATTACATTCAACAATAAAAGAAAAAAAACAGTAGCAACAACAACAAAAGAAATTTTAAAAAGAGGGATGGCTTGTCTCAATGTCAATCTCCTGGTTATAATATTGTACTATAGTTTTGTAAGATATTACCATTGGGGAAAATTGGGTAAAGGGTAAAGGGAATCATCTTAGTTATTTCTTCTAATTGTGTGATGATCTATAATTATCTCAAAAAAAATTTAATGAAAAGAATGGCCTTCTCAGTTCTGCTCTAACCATGGCTACTGATTGGAAGATCCTCTGAATATTGCTTACTAAAGTTCTTAGAAATCTCCACTTTCACCATAACTTTCTTTTTTAAAAAAATATTTTTATTGATGTCAGAAAGAAGGGAGAGAGAGAAAAACATCAATGATGAGAGAGAATCATTGATCACTGCCTCCTGCATGCCTCCTACTGGAGATTGAGCCTACAAACTGGGCATGGACCCTAGCCAGAAATCAAACCATGATCTCCTGACTCTTCACCACTGAGCAACACTGGCCAGGTCACTAAAACTTTCTACACTATACCAAAAGAAAGCATACTAAGAGGAAAACAAAAACATATACTATTTTGTTTGGGTGGTTAATCCCATAGGATAGTATCCAAAACATCCCAGGATCTGGTACAACTCAGTTCTCTAAATTTGAGTTCCATCTCTTTGGTCATCTTTAAAGTCTTCCTCATGTGTCATATGGAGCTTGTGGAATATGCTATGCTCCCTCAGGCTCCTTCCTATGCTGCTATGAGCTTGACACACTCACATGGCACACTCACCCTTCTTCATCCAATTAACACCTACTCAGGCTCTAAGAGTCACTGCCTCCAGGAATCCAGTAGCAGTGGGCATCATCCATCCATAGCCTTTTGCTGCTATGAACATAGGGGTGCATATGAGGGTTTAGACTTCATAACTGCAATTTTGCTATTGGTAATGAATTGCAATGTAAATATCTGTGTTTTCTGATGGTCTTAGGCCTTACAGCAGTGGTTCTCAACCTGAGCAATCCAAAGGTGAGGCGATGGCTGAGACAACACTCCTGGTGGGAGAGCAATGAGCAAGAGAACTGGCCCAGAAGTGAACTGGCAACACTCTTGCTAGGGTAGGGTGCACCAGCTCTTTTTATAGCCAATTGGATCTACAGGCAGGGCCCAGTTTGGAGCTGCTGCAACATAAACAGGAAGGATGTGGTCCCAAACAGAGAGAGCAAGAGCTTCCACTCACACAGGGGCTGCCCTGGGGAGAATCACAGAAAAGCACCTCCTGTGGTTGAGGAGCAACATGGCATGGCCCTTCCTCCCTTTGAGAGGCCCGCATTGGGACACAAAACCTTTTAGTGCCTTCATTGTGGTACAGACTTTGGTGTCCTGGAGGAAGCCTACAGAAGACAGGAGGCCAGGGGAGGTGTTCCGAACAGGGGCCAGAGGCAGCCTCTCCAGGCAGAGGAGTTGCACTTGGACACATCTCCAGGGAATACTGAGAAAAACCACAGATTTGTTCTCAGAACTCTGCCCGTTCAAAATATCTGCTAAGCTCAAGGGTTAGCTGGATGCCAGCAGCAGAGATATCAAAAGGGGAGTCTGGAGGGTGAAGTGGTGAGAAAAGAGAGGCAGACATTTAAATTTCCCCTGCCTGTTTCCAACCCAAAGCAGTTCTGGCTGCAAGGCAGAGAGAAGCTAACCCCTAGGCCAGAGTCAGAGAGAGTCTTGCACTGAAATGAGACTGTCAGAGTGCTCAATGCTATGGGCCTGCCCAAGATTTTAAATGCAAGGGTCTGGGGAAAAGCATCTAGGGCTTGAATTTGGATGACATCATTAAGAAAGAAAGTTGTCTTCTGCATGCCCTGTCTTGCCTGCCTAATAAGATGCAATAAGATGGTGACATTTGTATTCTTGCTGTAAAGCACAGGGCTTTGTGCAGACCCAGTGGTAAGGCAAGAGGAATGAAAGCTGTGCATTCAGCTCCTCTCCTAGAATGTGGCACTTTGCAGGGCACTTTCTGCCACATCACTGTTTTATGTAGGAAGTAGAGCTTGCAGCAAAAGGCATGGGAATTTACTACTTGACTTCGTGGCCAGCTTGCCTGCCAACTTAGCAGCTCTCCCAGCAAAACCTCAGTATCCTCTCTCCTTGTGGGGTGTGCATGCAGAGCTGTCGACTGGTTCAGCTCTGAAAGTGAGAGAGCAGCCAACTACAGACCACTCAGTTAATGTATGCTGGGCATCTACCATGTCCCAGGCTCAGGGACTACACAGCTGGGAACTCACAGCATGGCCAGTGCATGTTCTTCTGCACTTTAACTAAAATAGTTTTCAGCATTTTTATTGGCATTGTACTTTCCACAGTTGATTTTTATAGTTTTTTTTTTATGTGAAGCCTCTCAAAGCTGAGCAGAGAGAAAGAAACACACATAACATACCACACAGCTATGTCCAAGCCCACGGTCCTCATAGACTTATGCTTGGTGGTGTTGAGCATGAAGAACACCATCCAAAAATAAGCTTGGGGCTCTGGCCAGGTGGCTCAGTTGTCTCGAGCATCACCATGTACACCAAAAAGGTTGTTCGATTCCTAGTCAGGGCATACACCTAGGTTGCAGGTTTGACCCCTGTTTGGGTCACATATGGGAGGCAACCAATTATTTCTCTCATAACAATGCCTCTCTCTTTCTCTCTTTATCCCTTCCTCTTTTGCTCTCTCTGTAAAATCAATAAACATATCTTTGGGTGAGGATTAAAAAAATAAAATATATAAAAATAAACTGGGCTGCAAAGCTGAGGCCTGTACTGCAGTGAAGCCTGTGGAGGTGTATTGTCACCCAAATTATTCTGTCCCAGTTTTATTCTTTTTTCTTTTTTTTAATTAAATCTTTATTATTCAGATTATTACATTTGTCTCTCTTTTTTCCCCTCCATAGCTCCCCTCCACCCCTCTCCCACCCCTCCCTCTACCCTTACCTTTCCCCCCAATTGATGAGTCCATAGGTATATGATTTTTGTCCAGTCACTCCCTATACCCCACGCTCCCCTTTCCCCCTGAGAATTATCAGTCTACTCCCTTTCTGTGCTCCTGATTCTAGTATATTCACCAGTTTATTCTGTTGATCAAATTTTTAATTCACTTAATTTTTAGATTCACTTCTTGATAGATATGTATTTGTTGTTCATAATTTTTTATCTTTTACCTTTTTCTTCTTCCTCTTCTAAAAGAGTACCTTTCAGCATTTCATATAATACTGGTTTGGAGTTGATGAACTCCTTTAGCTTTTTCTTATCTGTGAAGCTCTTTATCTGCCCTTCAATTCTGAATGATAGCTTTGCTGGATAGAGTATTCTTGGTGGTAGGTTCTTGCTGTTCATCACATTGAATATTTTTTAGCACTCCTGTCTGGCCTGCATCGTTTCTGTTGAGAAATCAGCTGACAGTCATATGGGTGCTCCCTTGTAGGTAATTAACTGTTTTTCTCTTGCTGCTTTTAATATTCTCTCTTTGTCTTTTGCTTTTGGTATTTTAATGATGATGTGTCTTGGTGTAGTCCTCTTTGGATTCCTTTTGTATGGGGTTCTGTGTGCTTCCTGGACTTGTAAGTCTATTTCTTTTACCAGATGTGAAAAGTTTTCAGTCATTATTTCTTGAAATAGGTTTTTAGTATCTTGCTCTCTCTCTTCTGGCACCCCCACAATTCTGATGTTGGTACACTTGAAGCTGTCCCAGAGGCTCCTTACATTATCTTCATATTTTTGGATTCTTTTCTCTTTTTGCTTTTCCAGCTGAGTGTTTTCTGCTTCTTTTTAACTTAATTCTTGCCTTCTGCTAGTCTGGTGTTAGATCTCTATATAATATTTTTTATTTCAGACAGTGTATGTTTACTTTCTATTTGGTCCTTTATCATCTCTAGTTGGATCTTTTGCATCTCTAGTTGGTCCTTTTGCATCTCCTCTTGGGACTTGATAAATTTATCCATCTTTTCTAGCATATTCTTGAAAAACCTTTACGCGTGGTTTTGAACTCTATATCCAGCCGTTTTTTTTTTTCCCTCCATTTCTTTTGTTTGTGATCCCTTCCCTTGTCTTGGCATTTTCACTATGCTGGGAGAACTTCTGTGTTGGATTCAGCCTTATGATACCAGTCTTGAAAAACCACAAAAGCTTCTCTTGAACTTGGGATGGGTGGAGTCTCAGGGCTTAAGGGACTGCCTTGCCTTTCAGTCAGGCCCGCCCTCCACGGCCCCTGAGTCTCACGTGACTGGGTAATTGCTGGAGCAGTCCCTGTGCGCAAGCGTGTGCTCTCTCTCTCGCAATGCCTCTAGACTGCTGCCTTTCCAGCTCCCCTGTGCTACGGGACCACACAAGTCTTGGTCCCCAGGGTTTCACCCGAAACTGGGGTTTAGTGAAGTTAGAAGTGGCACAGTTGGGAGGTCTGTATCCCGCCCACTTGTGAAAGCCAGCGGCACAATCAGCAGCCTGTCCTCTGCGGCGCAGTGCTGTGCGCGCCACCAGACTTCTGATCTTTTGCGACTCCCCTAAATTTCCATGCACTTCTCCCCCTTCACAGTCCAAACTCCCCCCAAAATGAGTTTCGGCTGGATCAGGGGTTTAGTGTTGTAGGATAAGGAGTTCAATGCCTTTGAGAGTCTCTGTCTCCCTCTTGCCAGAGAAGGCCAGCCAGGTTCTCTGGCATCTGCTTTCTCCACACGCGCGTCTCTGTACCTCAGCTTTTTGCAGCTCCTCTGGGTCTCCGTGAGCCCCTCTCTTTCCCTCTAGTTGTAGAATTTCCACTCCACCAGCTTTCCTGTGGTTCTGGATGAAGTCTGTTCTGTCTTTTAGTTGTAGTTTTGAAATTGTTGTGCGAGGCAGCAGTGTAGGTGTTTACCTATGCTGCCATCTTGGCTTCCCAGTTTCTTATTCTTAGTTATCTACCCTTCTCTGGCCCCATATCAGGTTAAAAAACCCTGAACTTGAGCCATGGGCCTTGGAGACTGTCTGGGGGCCCCTCAAGCCTGAAGTCCTCTCTGATTGTGCCTGGAGACCCATGGCTTGGGATGAGGGGGTCATTTTGGTAGTAAATTCAAACACTTGAGAGGAGTAGATGGCTCCCTAGCAGAGACAGACATTTGCCTGGCTCCCAGGGTCCATCCCAGAGGAAATCTGGATGCCCAGACCAGGGGCAAAGATGAAGACAGTGACAGTTCATAGTCAGGATTACTGCTCCCCACTTTGGTCACTGCTGCTCCGCACTTTGAGCTTCCCCGGGGGTCTTTAGAGAGCTAAGGGCCATGCAGGGCATTCAGAAATGATATCTGAGGGGGCAGGGGGCAGCAGAGAGGGGAAAACCAGGAGGCTTCTCAGCCAGGCTAGAAAAGGGACCTGGAGTAATGGCCTAGGAGAGGCAAAGCTGAGGCCTGGGCTGGGGACCAGAGTGGGGCCAGGCCTGAATGGAGGACTGAGAGCTGAGGTTGTGCAGTAGACTGTCCTGTGAAATTGAGTCCTGAGCCAAGAGGAAAGGAAGCGTTAGCAATCTGGTCTTCTGGCCTCTGCTTCATTATAAAATATGTTTTTACTGATTTCAGCAAGAGGAAGGGAGAGGGAGAGGGAGAGAGAGACAGAATCATCAATGGCTGCCTCCTGCAGGCCTCTCTCCTCCCTTCCCCCCTGTCCCTCCCTCAATCCCTGCCTCCTCCCCTCCACCCCCCGTGCCTTGGGGAGCCCATAACAACCAGCATGTGTCCTGACCAGGAATCAAACCGTGACCTCTCAGTCCTTAGGCTGACACTGAACCATTGAGCAACCCAGGCCTGGCAGTTTTCTGCTTTTGAAATAATTGTCTGATGCAGGAATACACCTGGCTTGATTTGTCAAGGGTATCCAATCTTACCCACAAGAGAACAGAGACTATGACTGTGGCGGGTCCCCTGCTTGGAGAGAAACTGAGAGATGGACACAGTGAACATGGAGACTCTGAGAGAGCCATGACTTGGGAAACGTGTGGCTCTATCCTCCTAGGAAGGGAAGCAGCACTTGGCGCCAGGCATGGTGTTGGACGCTCCACCCTTTGTTTTATTAAAGGCTGATTACCCTGTGTTCTCTTTCTAGCAAAAGAGAAAGTAAGCCCTAAGTGGTTTGACTCAGTGTAGAGCATAGGCCTGCAAACTCAAGGGTTCCCAGGTTTGATTCTGGTCAAGGGCATGTATCTTGGTTGTGGGCACATCCCCAGCAGGAGTGGTGCAGGAGGCAGCTAATTGATGTTTCTCTCTTATTGATGTTTCTAACTCTCTCTTCCTCTCTGTAAAAAAAAAAATCAATAAAATGTAGATTAAAAAAAAAGAGAAAGTAAGCAGAAGTTGGGAAGTTAGCTTGCCCGAGGTCACCAGTTATCCCGCAGCAGAGCAGGGACTAAGTCCAGGCCGGTAAGACCTTTGCACTACTGATAACTGGCAGAAACAGGGATTTGAATCCGCCTCCAAAGAGTGGTAGACACCTTGTGAAAGCACTAAACTTTATAGTTCTTTGATTTTTTTTCTCTAATAAAAACTAAAACAGCCAAAAAGAATCTTCTGGCGTAGTGGTTTCTGGGAGTATTGTGTGGATTAGCAGGACGTTAGCAGGGGAGGAAAAGACTTCAGGGCCCACCCCGGCCAAGCGTTCATTGTTCCCCGTTCACCCGTTTCCTGATTCTGTGCTGGGGAATCTCCCCTTGTCCTATGCCACCATCCCTGTGGAGATGCAGCTGTGTCTATAATATTCCCATTCCATCGTGCTGCTCATAGCTGTGAAGTGGTGACCACGTGCAGTTCTGATAAGACACACCTGACTCCATCTTCACAGAGAATCCCACGCTGATACTGCGTCCCTCACTGGAGGGTGCCTTGGCTGCGGAGATCAGAGGAGGACGCCTCTGCCTCTCGTGACTCACAGAGCAGGAGGCTGATCTCTCCAGGCCCTGGCAGAGGTGGCCTGTTTTTGCTCAGCCCAGTTCAGCTAAAGGATATGGTTCTCTCCTTGGACCAACACTGAATGCCATGGGCTAAGTAAGGCAACCTTGTCATGCCCTCAGGGGAGATGGGACCCTCAGAGGGGCTCTGCTCAGGACCACGTGGAGCGAGGTAAAGATTCTGGCTACATGGATTGAAGGATGTCTACGCCTGAATTCCCCCTCCACTGATTACTCTAGTTACAACTTCAACAAACCTGGTATCCAAGTGACCTCACCTTCTGGTTCAGGTGCATGAACCCTGCAATAATCTTCGTCCAAAGTGCCTAAACACTCACCTGCCCGCTCCCACACTACAAAGCGACGCTTGACCCTGCCCCTCTGAGGGTCAGTATTGGGCTCAGGGCAGATATGAACAATGTTCAGCGGTTCAGGAAGCAGTGATGGCTGAAGAGCCCAGCGTGGGCGTTGTAGGGCAGCAGGGTGGGTGGGGGCGCTGCGGCTTCGGCCCAGCCAGGTAAGCAAAGGCCCCCAGGGAGGCTCTGTGCGCAGGCTCGGAGGCACAACTAAGATTGGACTGCACTGATCCCGCGTGGGATGTGGGCTCCCGCGAGAACCAACTGGCAGGGCATTGTGGGGGCAGGCAGGGCAGTTGGGGCCAGGTGAGGAGAGCAGACGCATCAGGTGGGTCAAGGGGAGGGCACCTATTGCCCGATGCTCTGCATCATGAGAGGGCGGAGTATGGCCACCCAGGAGTCCCTAATAGAAGCTGCCATTGACTGAGCGGGGCTCCCAGACCCCAGGAGGCCTTCCTGGGCTGGATTTGGGCAGGCACAGCCTGCCAGTGTGATGGGCGGCTGTCCTCTAACAGCTGTTCCTATGTGTGACAGGTTTGTGACAGGAAACACTGGCTGTCTGGTACAGAAAGGCCTTCAACTCTCGTTGAAGAGCATGGAGCCGATATGATTGGTAAGAAGTCATAACCAGGTTCCGAGTCGCGGTCCGCGCTGGCCTGGGCTGGGGAGTTTTGGAGGCCAAGAACATTCTCATTACAGGACCAGTGTGGCTTGAGGGACTTAAGAGACAGAGTATAATTCGTCAATTAATTCAACAGCTATTTTTGAACACCTCTTATGTGCCAGATACTGTTCTAGAAGTTGGGAATGTTGATGAACAAGATAGTCAAGGTTCCTGATTTGTTGGAAGAGATAGAATCAAGAATTATGTTTTGAATATGTTAGGTTCGACATGCCTAGTAGGATTTTTCCAACATAAAACATCCAAACAATATAGGTTGAAAAAAAATTTCCAGTGAACTCTGTATACCCACCACCTCCATCCCACCATTAACATTCAGTTACTCTTACTTCTTTTAGTAAGACATCTATTCATATCTCCAGCCCTCTTCCATCTGTCAATCACCTGGTAGATTTAGTTTTTATTGTGATAAAATATTCATAACAAAACTCACCTAGTAGATATTTAAGTTGAGATGTCACATGAGCCATTGGAAATTTGAGTCTGAAGTCCTGGGGGAATGTCAGGGCTAGAATTGATTTTTGGAATTATCATCATATACATGGTATTTAAACCAAGGAACTGGACGAAACCATTCTAGGTAGAGTATGTGCTCTATCTAGGGAAGCCAAAAAAGGGGGAAAGTGGTGGTCAACTGGTGATTCCTGTGTAAGATGGACTTGACAATTCAGAGGATTTTAATTTAACAAGAACAACTATAGTGGAGTAAAGGGCCTTATGATCAAGGAAGATTTTTTTCTTTTTAAGATAGGAAAAAAGAATATGTTTATATGCTGGTGGGCTCAAACTCATAGAAAAGGAACATATGAGAGGGAAACATTGCAGAGGGAGCTCCTTGAATACCTGTGAGTACCTGAGAAATAATAGAGCAGGTGGACAGTTGGCTTTGAAATGAGAAGGAACACATATTTTACAGTAACTGGAGGGGATACCAAGATAATGGGTGCAGATACAGGTAGTGTAAGCAAAGTCTGTGAAGGTAATCATTGGCTGAGAGTAAGGGCAGCAGAAGAGAGGGTAAAAGATTCTGGAGGAGAGACAAGTGACACAGTACTTCTGGAGAGTGGGAAAGTGAATTAACTAGGGAAATGGGATTGGATTGTTAGGCAGTGTTGAGTATCTGTTTGAGATGTATAGTCATGAATTTAAAGTGAGATTAACCATTGGGTGTTGTGTGGTTTTCTGTGGGAATGTTCAATCTTGGGAGGGTGCTGTGAGGATTAAATGAGATAATGCATAGGTAACAGTACAGTGAGAAGCATATGATGAATTTTACATATTTTTGTTTGAGTCCTCATTTTTTCTTTTATTTATATAAATGGGATTAAGAAGGGCTGACATTTAGCATCTAATGGGATATTCTTTCACATGTTTTTCAGCCAAACCAGAGACCACTGCAGTTTGCATCTTCTTGGAGTCTGACTTCTTATGCAGTTGCATTTATATAGCTTGAAAATTGAGCATGTTTGCTAAAAATAAGCAAAATAGAGCTCTCCATTGTCAGACTAATTCATAGTCTTGGACTGGGATGCGCTGCAGATTTGTCATAGTGGCAGTGCATAAGTTTTTGTGAAAATATTTTATTAGGTATTTCATATTGGATCTGATGTATTGGGAGTTTACGGAATCTACAGCTCTAAGATCACCAGGGCAATTTTCATTTTAATAGTTTGTCATTTCTTCCTGACCACTTGGGATGTATTACGATAACTGTACAAATAATAATAGTGGCTGATATTGACAACTCTTGAAAGTGCCAAGCTCTGTTCTAAGCACATCATATATGTAATCTTGGGACCTCAACTCCATGAGGCAAGTACTATTGTTATATCTAAACTTCAGATGCAAAAATAGGTTCAGAGAAGTTAACTCATCCAAGGTATATATAGTTTGATCTCCATTTTCTGCTGCAGACTTCAACTTTTTGAAAAATGACTACTTGGCCATCACTTATCTATATTGTAGTGCTGTAAAGGTAATGGACTGATACAGATTATCCAGGTTCAAATGCTGCCACTTATTAGTTATGTGACTAGGAGCAAATCATTTAACCTTTGTTTCTTTATCCATGAAATAAGAATAATAATAGTCCTACTTGAAGGATCACATGACTTAATGCATGTAATAAGCCTTGTTGTTTAAATGCTGCTATTATCTTTTGTCTGGTCCTGCAACCATGGTGGTATGTGTGATGATTGATTGACTTTCTTATAATTAACTAGTGGCCCAGTGCATGAAATCATTCACTGGTGGGGTCCAGCCAGTCGGCCCCCAATGGGGGCCACCAGAGGTGAACTGGTGGGTTAGGGGCCTTGGGCAGTTTGCTGGCTGGCCCTACCCCCATCAGGGTGTGTGGGGGGTGATGGAGGGTGGGGCTGGGTGGAACAAGGGGCCACAGGTGTCTGGTCATTCTGCCGTTCAGTCTATTTGAATATTACCCTTTAATTATATAGGATGTGTCCTGTGACTGTGTCTAGAGTGAATTTAAAAATCGCAGAGCATTTGGCTAGTGCTCCCAACTCAGGTATCAGCTTTGTTTCCTTTGATTTTATCATCTGTTCGATGGAAGCAAACATAACAATATGGTTCTCGATGCAGTTAACAATTCAGACTTCATTCAGACACATCTGACCAATGATGCTCATTTCATTAGTCTAGGCATTGCATGCCACTTATAAATAAGGCTTAATGTGATAACATTTTGTCTTTCCCAAATGGGCAGCCTATGGGAGAGATTGTTAGAAAGGCCATTGCTGTTTCTGGGCAGGGTTGTTATTGGATTGTACACAAAGTGTTCTGAAAAAAAATCTGTAAAAGTTAGACTTTCTGTGATGTATGACATCAGTTACTGCTTAAAAGTAACTAGAAAGGCATGGCATGGGAGGCCAATGAAAATTCACAAAAGGGAGAGTAAGTGCATGAAATGAAGCAGGGTTCCCAGTGGGTTTTCATCAGAACCACCAGGGGGAGTTTTATGAAGTTTTGCAAAATATAGGCTCCATGTCCACAGATTCTAAATCAGTAAGTCGTGACAGGGTTGTGGAATCAATCTACTTTTTTAAAGATATATTTTTATTAATTTCAGAGAGGATGGGCAAAGGAGAGAGAAAGATGAATTATGAGAGAGAATCATTAGTTGGCTGCCTCATACATGCCCCACACTGGAGATTGAGCCCACAACCTGGGCATGTGCACTGATTGGGAATTAAACCATGAACTTCTGGTTCATAGGTCAATGCTCAACCACTGAGTAATGCAGATGATGCTCAATCAACTTTTTAAGAGCTCCCAAAGTGACTCGGATGTGCAATGAGCATGGTATATCAGTACAGAGCAACATGTTTCAGCCCTGAATCTGTTTCAGAATCATTGTTCAATTAGCTTAAAAAAAAAATAACAATGATGTTTCATGTCCCCGCCCCCTTGTCTCCCCCAACCAGGGATTCGGGTTTATTTCACCTGGATGAGGTCTGAACATTTCATGTTGGTATTTTGAAAAAAAAAATCTTCTTAGGTAATTCTAACTTGTAGCCAGGTTTGAGAATCATTGGTTTAAATGATTAGCTAGAGTCCCCTTCAGAGTTTAGTCACTCATAAATTTAAAATAGACTTAACTTCAGGCAACATCTTATCATAAAAGTTAAAAAAATTAGCATTTCTAAACTTGTCCATGCAAATATTACATCTAATAATAAGGTAAACAATGAATGACATGAATTGATAACTGAATTAGCATTTATCACACAATAAAGACTTCATCAAGTTTTCCCTGGATGAGGTTAACACTTACTGAGAATTTTATATATAATTTCAATCTAACAGCAACTAGGATGTGTGCATTATTCTCATTTGTAGATGAGAATTTTATGGCTGAAGGAAGTTAAGTAGCTTGCCCAAGATTTACATCCAGGTGTGTATAGCTCCAAAGCCAAGGTTCCATTTCCTCAGTGCTTCACCCTAGACTACACAATTAGATTACCTAAGGCAGTGGTTGGCAAACTGCGGCTCATGAGTCACATGTAGCTTGAGAGCCGCAGTTTGCCACTCTGTTGACTAATGAGTTTGCCAACCACTGACCTGGGGAATTTAAATAACTAGTGCTTGGGTCCTGTACTGAGTTTCTGATTTCTTTGTTTTAGTGTAGCCTGAACTTGGGATTTTGAAAAATTCTCTAGTGTGCAGCCCCTGTGGTCTAAATCAGTGGTTGCCAACTGGTGGTACCCAGACCACTGGTGGTCTGTGAGGTGCGGAAGGTTGACAACTGCTGGTTTAAGAAAACCTTTGGAGACAAATCCAAGATGGTGGCATAGGTAAACACCTATACTGCTGCCTCGCACAACAATTTCAAAACTACAACTAAAAGAACAGACAGCATCCAGAATCACAGGAAAGCTGGCTGAGTGGAAATTCTACAACAAGAAGGAAAGAAAGGGGCTCATGGAGACCCAGAGGAGCTGCAAAGAGCTGAGGTACAGAGACACGAGATGCGTGCACGGAGAGAGTGGGTGCCGGAGTACCTGGATGGCTTTCTCTAGAGGGAGGGAAGTGGAGACTCCCAATGGCATTGAACCCCTTATCCTACAGCACTGAACCTCAGGTCCAGGCGAGACTCATACAGGGGGAGTTTGGATTGAAAAGGGAGAAGTGCACGAAAATTTAGAGGATTCGCAAAAGGGCAGAAGTCTGGTGGCATGCAGAGCACTGCGCGCAGAAGACTGACTGCTGATTGTGCTGCTGGCTTTCAGGAGTGGGCGGGAGACAGAGCCTCCCAACTGCGTCACCTCTAACTCCCCTAAACCCCAGTTTCAGGCAAAACCCTGAGGATCCAGACTCATATGGTCCCGGAGCGCAGGGGAGCCAGAAAGGCAGCAGTCTAGAGGCACTGCGCGTGTTATCACAGGGACTGCTCCAGGGATTACCCAGAGTCATGTGAGACCCAGGGACCATGGAGGGTGGGGCCGACTGGTAGGCAAGGTGGCCTGTTAGGCCTTGAGATCCCACCCATCCCAAGATCAACAGAGAGGCTTTTGCAGTTTTGCAAGTCTTGTATCTTAAGGCTGAATCCAACACAGAAGTTCTCCGGGAATAGTGAAAATGCAGAGACAAAGGAAGAGATCACAAACAAAAGAAATGGAGGAAAACCAACAACTGGATATAGAGTTCAAAAGCACAGTTATAAGGTTTTTAAAGAATATCTTAGAAAATATGGATAAATTTAGTGAGATCCAAGAGGAGATGAAAAAGGAGCAACTAGAGATGAAAAAGGGCCAACTAGAAATTAAATATACACTGACTGAAATAAAAAAATATTATACAGAGTCCTAACAGCAGACTAGAGGAAGGCAAGGATCAAGTCAAAAATTTGAAATATAAAGAATCAAAAAACACTCAACTGGAAAAGCAAGAAGAAAAAAGAATCCAAATATGTGAAGATAATGTAAGGAGCCTTTGGAACAGCTTCAAGTGTACCAACATCAGAATTGTGGGGGTGCCAGAAGAAGAGAGAGAGCAAGATACTGAAAACCTATTTGAAGAAATAATGACTGAAAACTTCCCACATCTGGTGAAAGAAATAGACTTACAAGTCCAGGAAGCATACAGAACCCCATATAAAAGGAATCCAAAGAGGACTACACCAAGACACATCATAATTAAAATGCCAAGAGCAAAAGAGAAAGAGAGAATATTAAAAGCAGCAAGAGAAAAACAGTTAATTACCTACAAGGGAGCATCCATAAGATTGTCAGCTGATTTCTCAACAGAAACGATGCAGGCTAGACGGGAGTGGCAAGAAATATTCAACGTGATGAATAGCAAGAACCTACAACCAAGAATAAACTATCCAGCAAAGCTATCATTCAAAATTGAAGGGAAGATAAAGAGCTTCATAGATAAGAAAAAGCTAAAGGAGTTCATCAACTCCAAACCAGTATTATATGAAATGCTGAAAGGTACTCTTTTAGAAGAGGAAGAAGAAAAAGGTAAAAGATAAAAATTATGAACAACAACTACATATCTATCAACAAGTGAATCTAAAAATTAAGTGAATTAAAAATTTGATCAACAGAATAAACTGGTGAATATAATAGAATCAGGAGCAGAGAAAGGGAGTGGACTGATAATTCTCAGGGGGAAAGGGGTGAGGGATGTACAGGGAGAGACTGGACAAAAATCATACACCTATGGATGAGGTCAATGAAGGGGAGGTAAGCATAGAGGAAGGGATGGGAGCCTGGTGGTGGGGAGCTATTGAGAAGAAAAAAGAGAAACAAATATAATAATCTGAATAATAAAATTTTAATTGTGAAAAAACAAAACAAAAGACCTTTGGAGCAGTTGTCACCAACCAGAGGTCCATTAAGTCCGTAGACCAGCAGGTTGTTGTTCTCAGACTACTGTGACTGGGCTCCACACCTTTACACATTTACTTGGCTTAGTATACTTTCTTCCTGCTTCTTCTTGCTTTTAATGCATATGTATTGAGTGCCCACTTTGTGTGTTGAGGTGACACAGTGGTGACCACAGACTGAGTCAGATCTAATTTGTGCTTAGATTGAGGGAGATAGACAGTAAACATGTGAGCAGATTCATATGGACTTACATACATAAGTACACTTTAAGCCTTTTGGACCTCAAGGACCATCAGTGGTCCATGGACCACTGGTTGATGATCACTACTATAAGGTAATTGAAAAGTGCTTTTAAGAAATAAAGCAGGAGCAAAGATCAAAGATGGTGGCCAACAGGACAGCAGTGAGAAAAAGAATGAGTGAGTGAGAGAGAGGGGAGTGCATGGGCGTGTGGGGCATGAATGTGTGTGTGTGTGTGTGTGTGTGTGTGTGTGTGTGTATGTGTGGACAGTTATATTCTGCAGGACTGTTGGGGACTGGTGGATCAGGCTCCCCTATCCAGACAGTTTCTGCTACTGCTAAAATCTTTCATGGAGCAGCCAGCTCTGCCATGGAGACCATGACATCTTGAAGGGGAGAGCAGCTGTGTCTGGGAGACCAGGGAGACCTCAGACACCACCCAGGACCCTACAGCCACACTGGCCATGGACCAGCTGCCTCGACTATGAACCCATGAACACTGAGACACCAGGCTTCCTGGCTGTGGGTTCCTAAAAAGTTTGTTTAGAGGGAGACAAAATGGTGGCTGAATAGGTGGACAGGTCCAGTGCCTTCTCATGGAACAGATAGAAGAAACAGCTGAATCAAATAATATCTACCCAGAATTGGCAAATTAAAGACAGCTGGATAGGTAGTCCATGGATAGGAAGGTCAGAGGTAGCCTGGAGACTGGTGGGATCAGGGATCTGGTCTGGACTTGGTACAGCACAGTCTCCTTCTGACACTCTAGTCCCAGCTGTGCTCATTTCTCCTTTCAGACCAGATCCCTGATCCCACCAGTCTCCAGTGGGAGGGTGTCCACAAGGCTGCTGGCAGTGGGAGATTCTAGATCTGGGCCAATAGCTGTGGGAGGCTGCACCCAGAAAGACAGCCTGAAGTTCTGCAATGGCCACATATTGCCTGGGAGCAGAGGAGATGTAGTGGCGTGGTTGCTCTGTATTTATAATTCCCTTGCTTTTACTCACTAAGGATTTTTAAGTTACAAACACTCAACAAAGCTACAGTGCAGAGAAAGTGATTTTATGGAAGCTGGGAAATAAAATATGGGGAGGTGATCAGGAAACCAGCTCTGGGACACTCTAATCCCTCCAATCCTGAACAGATATTTTTCTCCTGAAGACTAGGCCCCTCCTAGCAGCACAGCCACACCCAGTCTTGAAGTTGGCAGGGAAACAAAGATTTGAAATACCTCCAGGAAGCCCTCAGAGACTGGGTTGTGGGGCCATTTGGACCCAGAAACTAATAGAGAAATACCACCACTTAGAGGCCGTGTCAGAAATATAGACACTTGTATAAATACAAGTGAAAGCAGGCAGAAAAATGAAGTGGGCAGATTGGGCCTGCCTGGCTGAAACCAAGGCTGTGATGTTTGACACAAAGGAGCTGTGGATCACTGTGAGCTTCAACACGGTGCTGATTGTCTAGCAGGAAGCTGAGACATGGCAGACAGAACAGTGGAGAGGGGTCTTAGACCAGCTGTCATGGGATATTAAATACTCAGCTGAAGTGAACAAACTTTACTACCTTACTTTTTTTTAAATCTTTTACTCAAGAAAATATTTTTTTTCAAATTGTTTTTATTTATTATTATTTATCCTTTTAAAACCTTTTTTTTGGATTAGTGTTCTACATTCTACTTTTATTTATTTTATTTTTATCTATCTCATTTTTTCCTTTATGACAATCCTTTCTTCCTCACTTCCCCCTTTTTCATCCTGTTTCTCCTCTCCTATTCCTGCTTTAGTTTTTCTCCTTTCTTTTTATTTCTTGTTAAAAAATGATCTTTATCTGGTCTGATGCATTACTATTATAATAGTCTCAGTTGGCTTACTTATATATCTAATTTCCTCTCCCCTTCTCCAAGTCCATGTACTTTTTTCTCTTTCGTCACTAGCCAATTTTTTTCCTGATGTCATTGTTTGATTGTTAGTTTGTTTTTTTATTTTATGCTTTTGTTTTTCCTCTCCTTGCCTGTGGTCTTCTTCTACTAGTAGCTTGATTAATTTCATTCACCAAACTCAGGCCTATCTACTCCCTACTCTATTCTCCTTTTCTAAAAATAGATGAATATATAGATAGATAAATTAAAGAAAGGGGAACATTTTTTAATTTTGTATTTTTACAGATGTAAATTTAAATATATATTTTTATTATTTTCAATTATTATTATTATTATTATTATTATTATTTCTTTTTTATTGAGTATTTTGTTTTCTGCTTTTCTTTGTATACACTCATTCTCTTTCTACCACTTTCATACTGAATCGTGGCCATTTCCCCATTCATTCACTTCCTTTACCTTACCATCTGGAAATAAGCTCTGCCCCTTCAGATTCAGTTCTGCTCCTTTTTTTTCTGGGTATTTGTTGCTTCCATTTTTTGTTTTAGTTGTTGGTTTTGGGGAGTGTCCCCCAAATATGTATATATCTTTCCCCCTTCTCTTTTCTTCTTCTTTTCTCCCTTACTTTTTTTCCTTTTCTTAATATAATTTTTTGCACTCTTTTCTCTCCCTTAATTCTCTTTGTTTCTGGTGGCCACCTTTATTTGGGGTTTTCAGGGTTGTGAATACATTCGTATTTTTTCCCTCTGTGTTGTATCTTACTCAGTTGCATTTTGTGCTTTTGGTCAATGTGGTAGAGAGTGAGCCACATAACTGAACACCCTGAGAGGAGTGAAAATGGGGAGACAAAGAAATAGCCCCATATGAAGGAAAAGGAGGGACCACCAGGAAAGGAAGTAAACGAAATGGAGGCAAGCAACCTGTTAGAAAAAGAATTCAGAGACATGGTCATAATGATGCTGAAAAAAATGGAAGAAAAATTCAACAATGTGAAAGAATCAAGAGGAAATGAAGAAGAACCAGGAAGAAATGAAGAATGACATAGCTGCAATAAGGAAAAAAATAGCATAAACAGTAGATTAGAAGAAGCTGAGGACTACATCAATGAGCATCAATGAGCATCAATGAGCTAGGAGACAAGGTAGGAAAAAACACCCAAGCAGAGCAGCATCTGGAAAAAAAAAAACTTAAAAAACAGGAGGAGAGCCTAAGGAGGCTTTGGGACAATACAAAATGAAACAACATTGTGGGAACCTCTTTCCATGTCCCGCGTGCTTCAGGGTTCCCGGGTCAGGGTTCGGGTTCTGAAGGAGGCCGCACGCAAACGAATGAGAGTCTAGAAAACATTACTTTGGCAATATTGGGGGGCCAGGCGGGAGCCTTCCTCTAGTGGAAAGGACTGCCACTTGCTCTGGCCTTTTTCTCCCTTTTATTAAGGCTTTGGGACCACACCCCTAGCCTTTAGGCAGGAAATAACAAAACAGAAATTAACATGAAACAAACAGATAGAGGTTGCTTCAACCAATAATGTTTCAACTAAACAGTGAGTAATTAGCTCTGATCTTTCAGAGCAATTAAGGTTGACCAGCCTTCTAGCCTCCTGTTTACATCCGTTCAGTGAGAACAATATTTGGTTTGTGACATCTCTCCCGTTTTCTTTTCCTCTAAAAAATCTTGCATCTGCAGACTAGAAATAAATATTAAGAACAAAAAATAAGACAAGCAACAATGGCTATGCTAAGAGGTAAATGAATAAGTCTATAGTATCTTTCTTTCTGGACCAACAGTCCTTTGAGTCCCAGTTTCAATGTCCAACAGTTTTTTGAATGTACATGTTAACAATGATATTTCAGTTCTGGATGGTGGACAAATGGTGGCAATGCAGGTCTTACCCTCTCTGATTTGGTCCTGGGCAATCTGCATCGATGCACAGCTGCTGACTGTTAGGATGGCAAGGTGTCGTCAGCATCTTCCATCTCTGGACTGTTTCTCCTCTCATCTTCATAGCTGGAGCATTCTCTGTTGTAGGAATTCACATGGTCTTGGAGCTATTTTTCTGAAAATATATAAACATTCTCTACCAAAAGTTAGTGAAGGATTTTTTTTCTATAAATTTGACTTTGGATCCTTTTTATTTTTGCCCAAATGATTTTCCTTTGACTTATTTTAATACTATGTATGTTTTTCATGAGTGTCTTGCTGTTAAGTAAAAAATGGTAGTAATTATCTAACCCCACAACTCAAAGAATTAGAGAGTAATAAGAAAACCTCAGAGTAAGCAGAAGGAAGGGAATAATAAAGGCCAGAATGTAGTTAAAGGACAGAGTAAAACAAACAAAAAACACTGAAACAAAAGATCAATAAAATCAAGATCTGGTTCTTTAAAAAGATAAACAAGATTAATGAACTTCTAGCAAGGGTCACTAAGAAGCAAAGAGAGAGGACCCAAATACACAATATTAGAAATAAAAGAGGTGAAGTAACAACAGACCCCACAGAAATACAAAGGATTATGAAAAAAATACTATGAACAACTATTCCAACAAACTGGACAACCTAGATGAAATGGACATATTTTTAGAAAAATACAAGCTTCCAAAACTCAAGAAGAATTAAACCTGAATAGACCAATAACTACTGAAGAAATTTAAGCAGTAATAAAAAAATCTTCCAGCAAACAAAAGCCCTCATCCAAATGGCTTTAGAAGGGAGTTATACCAAGCATTCAAAGAACTAAAACCTATCCTCTTCAGTCTATTGAAAAAATTCAGAAGGAAGGCACACTTCGAAGCTCTTTCTATGAAACCAACATTACCCTAATTCTAAAACCCGATAAAGACACCACAAAGAAAGTGAACTATAGGCCAATATTCCTGATGAACATAGATGCTAAAATTCTAGCAAATCAAATCTAGCATTACATTAGAAAGATCATACACCAGGACCAAGTGGTATTTATTCCAGGGATGCAAGGATACAATAGCCACAAATCAATAAATGTGATACATCACGTTAACGAATTGAGACAAAAATCACATAATCATATAAATTGATGGAGAAAAAGCATTTGACAGAATCCAACACCTTTTCTTGATAAAAACTCTCAGCAAAGGGGGACTAGAAGGATCATACCTGAACATAATAAAAGCCTTGTATGACAAAACTCCAGCCAACATCATACTCAATGGGCAAAATCATTTCCCCTAAGAACAGGAATAAGATAGGGATGCCCACTTTCACCACTCTTGTTCAATATAGTACTGGAAGTGCTAGATATAGCAATCAGAAAAGAAGAAATAAAAGGCATCCAAATTGGAAAGAAGAAATAAAATTATCATTATTCACAGATGACATGATACTTTACATAGAAAACACGAAAGACTCCATAAAAAAACTACTAGACTTAAAAAATGAATTTGGCAATGTAGCAGGATATAAAATTAACACCTAAAAATCTTTGGCTTTTTTATACACCAACAATGAACTCACAGAAAGAGAAATAAAAAATCAATCCCTTTTACTATTGCACCAAAAAATTTAAAATACCTAGGAATAAACTAAGGAGGTAAAAGTTTTATATGTGAAAAAAGTGCTAGAGGAAGACATAAACAGATGGAAGAACATACCATGTTCATTGATTGCTAGAATCAACACCATTAAAATGTCCATACTACCCAAAGTAATTTATAGATTCAATGCAATACCCATTAAAATACCAATGGCATATTTCACAGACCTAAAATAAACTCTCCACAAATTCATCTGGAATAAAAAAGACCCTGAATAGCCACAGCAATCCTAAGAAAAAAGACCAAAATTGGAGGGATCACAATGCCAAGCTATATTACCAAGCTGCAGTTCTCAAAACTGCCTGGACTGGCATAAGAACAAACATATAGACTAATGGAACAGAACAGAGAACCCAGAAATCAACCCAAGACATTATGGTCAATTAATATTTGACAAAAGATGCAAGGGCATACAATGGAGTCAAGACAGTCTCTTTAATAAATGGTGCTGGGGAATTTGGTCAGATACATGCAAAAAAACATGAAACTAGATAATCAACTTACACCATACACAAAAACAAATTCAAAATGGTTAAAGGACTTAAATGTAAGATGGGAACCCATAAAAAATCTTTGAAGACTCCATAGGTAGCAAAATATCAGGCACAGGTCCTTGCAATATCCTTACTGATACAGCTCCTAAGGCAAACTAAGAAGAATATAAACAAATGAGATTACATCAGAATAAAAAGCTTCTGCACATCAGAAGAAACCATCAACAAAACAACAAGAAAGTCCACTGCATGGGAGAACATATATGTCAATGCTATTTCAGATAAGGTTTTAATCTCCAAAATTTACAGGGAACTCATATAACTTAACAAAAGGAAATCCATTCAAAAAATGGGCAAAGGACCTAAATAAATACTTTTTGAAAGAGGACATACAGAGGCTGAGAAATATAAGAAATCATGCTCAATCATCCAAGAGATGCAAATCAACACAATAATGAAGTACCATTTCACACCTGTCAGAATGGCTGTCATCAACAAATCAGCAAATGACAAGTGCTGGTGAGGATTAGGAGAAAAAGGAACCCTGGTGCACTGCTGGTGGGAATGCAAACTGTGCAACCACTGTGGAAAACAGTATGGCAACCACTGTGGAAAAGAGTATGGCATTTCCTCAAAAAATTAAAAATGAAACTCCCATTTGACCCAGTAATCCCAGTTCTAGGAATATATCCCAAGAAATCAGAAACACCAATCCGAAAGGTACATACACCCCTATGTTCACAATAGCATAATTTACAATAGTTATGATTTGAAAACAGCCTAAGTGCCCATCAGCAGATTAATGGGTTAAAAAACGGTGGCACATCTACACAATGTAATACTATTCTGCTATACAAAAGAAGGATCTTTTACCATATGCAACAGCATTGATGAAACTGGAGAGAGAACATTATGCTAAGCAAAATAAGCCAATTGGAGAAAGACAAATACCACATGATCTCACTCATGTGGGATATAAAGAGCAACATAAACTGATGAACAAAAATAGATTCAGTGACAAGGTAGCACTGAATAGACCATCCAATCTCAGAGAGAAGGCAAGGGAGAAGGCTCACAGATCAACCAAAGGACTTTTATTCCTGTGTATTAGCATAACCAATGGACACAGACACTGGGGTGGTGGGGGCTTGCCCTTGGGTTAGGGAGTAGCTGGGTAGGTGGTCAATTGGGGATAAAAAGACATGTAAGACTAAATAATTAAAAAAGGAAATAAAGTAGGGGAGATTACAAATGGTGGTAGAGTAAGTGGATGCGACACATACACATTCTGACAACCAAACTGATAGAAAACTAAAATACAAAAACAACATCCTGTATAATCAACTGAAGACTAGCTGAAGAGAACCATGATAACCAAGTAAGGGAATTGAAACAGCATAGAGACTGTTAGGAAGGGCAGAGCCATGAAAGGGCTGGCTGAGCTCTCACAGACAGCAGCTGAAGTTCTGGAGAGATATCTCAGCTGTGTGGGGTTTAGAATGCTGTGTTCTAAACCCCAAGATCCCCCTCTTCCTAACAGCAGAAAGCACCAGAACTGAGAAACGTGCCTACATAACATATGGCTGTGAAAACCAGCAGGGTTGCTATCTGCCAGAGAGACATCTGTAAATGCAGGTACCCTCTTAAAAGGACAATGCATAAAATTTTGTATGAAGCCACTCACCTTATGCTACAGAAAAAGATCATACACCAAGACCAAGTAGGGTTTATTCCAGGAATGCAAGGCTGGTACTTTGAAAATTAATAAATGTGATACAGCATATAAACAAATTAAAAGACAAAAACCACATGATCATGTCAATACATTCAGCAACAGCATTCAACAAAATCCAATACCCATTTTTTGATAAAAACTCTCAGCAAAGTGGGAATAGAAGGAGCATATCTCAACATGATAAAGGCCAAATATGACAAACCTACAGTGAACATCATACTCAGAGGGCAAAAACTAAAACCATTTCACCTAAGAACAGGAACAAGACAGGGATGTCTGCTTTCACCACTTTTATTTAACATAGTACTGGAAGTCCTAGCCATAGCATTCAGACAAGAAGAGGAAATAAAAGGCATTCATATTGGAAAGAAGGGAGTAAAACTCTTTATTATTCGCAGATGACATGATATTGTACATAAGAAACCCTAAAGACTTCACCAAAAAAATGACTAGATTTCATAAATAAATTTGTCATTTGGCAGTGTAGCAGAATACAACATGAACACCCATAATCTATGGCTTTTTTTAATATACCAAAAATGATTTTTTTAATACACCAATAATAATTTCTCAGAAAGAAAAACTAAACAAACAATCCTATTTACCATTGTATCAAAAAATTAAGAAACTTAGGAATAAACTTGACCAAGTAGGTAAAAGACTTGTACTTGGAAAGCTGAAGACATTGAAAAAAAAAAGCTAGAGAAAGGTATAAACAAGTGGAAGAATATACTGTGTTCATGGATTGGTAGCACCAACATCATTAAATGTCCATACTACCAAAGGCATTCTACAGAGTCAATGCAATTCCTATTAAAATACCAACAGAATTCTTCACAGAACTAGAACACATACTCCAAAGATTTATATGCACTAAAATAAGACCCCTAATATCTGCAGCAAGTTTGAGAAAGAAGAACAAAGTTGAAGCAATAACAATACCAGATGTCAAGTTATACTACAGAGCCACTGTAAAGAATACAGCCTGATACTGGTATAAGAACAGGCATATAGATCAGTGCAACAGAACAGTGGCCCCAGAAATTGACCCAAGCTATTATGCTCAATTAATATTTGACTAAGAAGTTGAGAAAATAAAATGAAGTCAAAACAGTCTCTTTAGTAAATGGTGTTGTGAAAATTGGACAGGTATATGCAAAACAAAAGCTAGACCATCAACTTACACAATACACAAGAATAAACTTAAATTGGATAAAAGACTTAAATGTAATTCAGTAAACCATAAAAATCCTAGAAGAAGCCATAGGCAGCAAAATCTCACACATATCTCAGAGCAATATGTTTACAGATACATCTTCTAGGGCAGTGGTCGGCAAACTCATTAGTCAACAGAGCCAAATTTCATCAGTACAATGATTGAAATTTCTTTTGAGAGCCAAATTTTTTAAACTTAAACTTCTAATGCCACTTCTTCAAATTAGACTCGCCCAGGCCGTGGTATTTTGTGGAAGAGCCACACTCAAGGGGCCAAAGAGCTGCATGTGGCTCGTGAGCCATAGTTTGCCAACCAGGGCAAAAGAAACTAAGGAGAAAATAAACAAACGTGAGTACATCAAAATAAAAAGTTTCTGCCCAGCAAAAGAAACCATTAACAAAACAAAAAGGGAGCCCATGTATGGAAGAACATATTTAGCAATGATACATCTGATAAAGGTTTAATATCCAATATATACCAGTATAGGGAAATAATATAATTTAAGATAGATAATCTAATTAAAAATTTGACAAAGGGTCCAGACAGATACTTCCCCAAAGTATATATACAGATGGCCAAGAGACATATGAAAAAATGCTCATCAGAGAGATGCAAATGAGGTGTCACCTCACACCTGTCAGAATGGCTCCCACCAACAAATCAACAAATGACAAGTGCTGGCGAGGATGTGGAGAAAAGGGAACCCTAGTACACTGCTGGTGGGAAGGCAGACTGGTGCAGACACTGTGGAAAACAGTATGGAATTTTTTTAGAAAATTATATATATATATATATAATATAATATATATATATA
>JAAGEH010000021.1:8607721-8673241 GCA_011751065.1 Lasiurus cinereus
AGATTTGTGAGGCTGCCAAAGAAGTTCTTCATTCCCACACTTCACCGTGGACTTGGGGAGTAGATTTATAATACTACTACAGGCCTGGTGCATGGAATTTGTGCATGGGGGTGTGTGTCCCTCAGCCCAGCCTGCACCCTCTCCAATTTGAAACCCCTCGAGGGATGTCCGACTTCCCTCTCACAATTCAGGGCTGCTGGCTCCCAACTGCTTGCCTGTCTGCCTTCCTGATTGCCCCTAACTGCTTCTTCCTTCCAGCCTGATTACTCCTTAACCATTCCCTGCCAGCCTGATTGATGCCTAACTGCTTGCCTGCCAGGATCTTTGCCCCTAATTTCCCTCCCCTGAAGGCATGATCACCCCTAATTGCCCTCTCCTACAGGCTTGATCACCCTAAACTCCCCTCCCTTGCAGGCTGGTCCCTTCCAACTACCCTCCCCTGCAGGCTTGATTGCCCCCAACTGCCCTCCCTTGCAGGCCTGGTCCCTCCTGATTGCCCTCCCTTGCTGGCCATCTTGTGGTGGCCATCTTAGGTCCACATGGGAGCAGCCATCTTTGGCCACATGGGGGCAGCCATATTGTGTGTTGGAGTGATAGTCAAGTTGCATATTACTCTTTTATTAGATAGGATAGAATCACCATTTGACCCAGTGATCCCACTTCTAGGAATATATCCTGAGAAACCAGAAACACTAATCAGAAAGAAGGTATTCACCCCTATCTTCATAGCAGCATAGTTTACAATAGCTAAGATCTAGAAATAGCCCAAGTGCCCATCAATAGATGAGCAGATAAAAAAGCAGTGGTTTATTTATACTATGTTAAAGAGAACAATCTCTTACCCTTTGAGACAGCATGGAGGCACTGGAGAGTATTATGCTAAGTGAAATAAGCCAGTCAGAGAAAGAGAAGTATCACATGATCTCACTCATATGTTGAATCTAATAAACTGATGAACAAAATAAACTGATAAACAAAATAGAGGCATAGAAGAACAGAACAGACTGTAGAATCTCAGAGGCTAGGTGGGGGAGGATGAGTGCATGCGAGTGATCAACCAAAGAACTTTTATGCATATATGCACTACCCATGGGCACAGATAATAGGGTGGTGAAGGCCTGGGATGAATTTAGGCTGGACTAGAAGTAGTCACTGGGGGAACAAAGGGGACATATATAATACTTTCAACAATAAAGATAAAAAAATAAGGTAATGAGTAGAAAAAAATGTAACAGCAGAACTGCTGTGTATATTTTATATGTTTCATTTTAGCCATTTTAGCAGGTAAATAGTGGTATCTCATTGTTTTTTATTATCCAGTGGTGTTGAGTATCTTCTCATGTTACTATTTGTATTCATTGGTGAAGTATCAGATCAAATTTGTTGCCTATTTAAAAAACGTGGGTTATGTTCTTTTTTAGTTACAAAGATCTTCATATGTTTGGATACAAGTCTATTTTTAGATACTGTGGTTCATCTTCATATTTTCTGTTTTTAAAAATTTTAAATAATATGTAGAGAGAGGAAAGGAGAGGAAGAGAGAAACATTGATTTGATGCCTACTGAGACTGAGCTGGAAACCTGGGAATCAATCTTGCCATCTTTTGGTGCACAGGATAAGGCCCAATCCATGGAGCCACACCAGCCAGGGCTATCTTTGTATTTTCTTATTGGTATCATATAAAGAGCAGAAACTTTTAATTTTTGATTCTAATTATCATTTTTTTTTCCTTTGTGGTTTGTGCTCTTAGTGTCTAAAGAAATGTATTCTCTCACAGTTCTGGAAGCTTCAAGTCTGAAATCAAGGTGTCAGCAGGGCCATGCTCTCTCTGAAGGCTCCAGGGGAGGATCCTTCTGAATTTATTGAGGTTACATTGATTGATAAAATTATATAGGTTTCAAGTGTGAAATTATGTAATACATCATTTGTACATTGTATTTGTGTTCACTGCCCAAGGTCAAGTCTCCTTTCATCATCATTTATCTCCCATTCCTATCTGCCTCAAGCCCCCTTACCCTCTGATAATCAAGATACTGTTGTCTGTGTCTATGAGTGTTTTTCTTAATCCCATCACCTATTTCACCCAGCTCCAAGACCCTCCCCTCTGTCAGCTCTCAGTCTGTTCTCTATATTTATGAGTCTGTTTCTATTGTTTGTTTATTTTGTTCATTAGATTCCACATATAAGTGAAATCATATAGTATTTGTCTTTCTCTGACTGGCTTAATGCACTAAGAATAATACCTCCCCTCTAGGAGTAAACTATGCTGTTTCAAAAGGTAAGATTTTTTTTTAAAGACAGAGTAGTATTCCATTATGTAAATATACCACAGCTTTTTCTCCAATTTTAATCTTTATTGTTGAAAGTGTTACATATGTTCCCTTTCCCCCCTCACTAACCCCCCTCTAGCCCACTGTCACCTCCCTCCCCAATCTTTCATCATCTAATTGTCCATATCCATGAGTTATGCATATATACACAAAATCTTTGATTGATTACCTCCCATTCACCCATCCTTTCCTGCCTTCCCTCTGAGATCCTGCACTCTGTTCTATCCTTCTATGACTCTGGATCTGTTTTGTTCATCAGTTTATTTTGTTCATTAGATTCCATATATGAGTAAGATCATGTGTTACTTGTCGTTCTCTGACTGACTTATTTCACTTAGCATGATATTCGCCAGATCCGCCATGCTGTCTCAAAGGGTAAGAGATTATTCTTTTTTACTGCTGCATAGTATTTCATGGTATAAATGTGTCCCGACCCGCGGGTTAAGTCAACGAGGACCCTAGAGGGGGAGTGGGGATGAAAGGGACAAGAGACACAAGGAATGGAGACAAGACAAAGTTCTGATCAAGTCTCGTTTATTCAACAATAGATCGGGATATTTATGGGGAGAAGGAGAAATGAGGAAGTTAGCGAAAATTCCTAGCCCTAAGGCGAAACGCCTGGCTTTCCAGAGATAGGGAAAGAGATAGGGTTTGGGGTAATAGAAACCTAGCCTGAGGTTAGTGCTAATGTGGCTGGCGCTTACTACAAAATGGCTATCAAGCTTTTTAATCCACTCATCTATTGATGGGCACTTGGGCTACTTCCAGATCTTATCCATTGTAAACTGTGCTGCTATGAACACAGGGGTGCATACATTCTTTCTGATTGGTGTTTCTGGTTTCTTAGGATATTTTCCTAGAAGTGGGGTCACTGGGTCAAATGGCAGTTTCATATTTAGTTTTTTTGAGGAAACTCCATACTGTTTTCCAGTATCTGCAGTAGTCTACATTCCTACCATCAGTGCACTTCAACCAGTACATCCTCACTCGCATTTTTCATTTGTTGATTTGTTGATAGAAGCCATTCTGACAGATGTGAATTGATACCTCAATTGTGAGGAAGCATGAGACTTGGTTGGAAAGTTTGTAAGGAGGACATTCTGAGAAAAGGGAAGCGTGCAGAAGGCCACCCACCTTGTTTATTGGAATTCTTACTTAGAGGAGTGCCGAAGATGGTGCCCCTAATCATTCCTTTACCTTTCCAAACAAGTCTGTGCACATGCAGACTCCTGAGTGTTTATTGGAATTCTTATATTTAATCTTTGTGTGTCCTTGCTCAAAGGATACTACAATCATGTGTGTACTCCCAATATTTATTATCCTACTGACTATCTAAAAGAGAAGCTTTATCTCAGACTGCTGCTATAATAAAAGCCTAATGAAGCAGGCAATTGAGGCTTTTTGGTTCCTTTAGCCAGGCAGTACCTTAGCCCTCTTTCACAGCAAAAGTCGTGTTGGAGTAATCCATTAATATGTTGCTCAGTGCCTGGTTGTCAGCCCTAGCACTCAGTGTCATTTTAATTTGCATCTCTCTGATAATAGTGACTCTGAGATTTTTTTCATATGTCTCTTGACCATCTGTATGTTCTCTTTGGAGAAATGTTTATTTAGGTAGCTTTCCCTTTTTAAAATTGGATTGTTTGTCTACATTTTCTTAAGTTGTATGAGTTCACTATATATTTTGGATATTAAATCTTTATCACATGTATCATTGTCAAATATATCCTTCCATGCAGTGGGCTCTCTTTTTGTTTTATTGATAGTTTCTTTTGCTGTGCAGAAGCTTTTTATTTTGCTGTACTCCCATTTGTTTATTTTCTCCTTAGTTTCCTTTACTCTAGGATATGTATCTATAAACATATTGCTGTGAGAGATATGTAGGATTTTGCTACCTATAGTTTCTCCTAAGATTTTTATGTTTCAGTAGAATTATATTTAAGTCTTTTATTCAATTTAAGTTTATTCTTGTGTATGGTGTAAGTTGGTGATCTATTTTCATTTTTTTGCATGTATCTGTCCAATTTTCACAACACCATTTATTGAAAAGATTGTCTTGACTCCATTATATGCTCTTGCCTCCTTTGTCAAATATTAGTTGAGCATAATGGCCTTGTTCAATTTCTGTGGACTCTGTTCTGTTGCATTGATTTATATGCCTGTCCTTGTAGCAGTACCAGGTGGCTTTGTAGTATAACTTGATATCTGAGGAAACTCCATACTGTTTTCAAATGTCTGCACCAATCTACATTCCCATCATCTGTGCACTCCAACCAAAGTTATGATTTCTCCAGCTTGCTGCAGCTATTTGAGGCCTTTTTTATAGTCCATATAAATTTTTGGAATATTTGTTCTAGATCTGTAAAATATGCTGTTGGTATTTTAATAGGGTTTGCATTGAATCTGCAGATGCCATGGGTAGTATGAACATATTAATGGTTTTGATTCTACCAGTCCATTAACACAGTATATTCTTCCACTTGTTTATATCTTCCTCTATCTTTTTTTCTCCAATGTTTTTAGTTTTCCAAGTATTAGTCTTTTACTTCCTTGATTAAATTTATTTCTAAGTTTCTTATTATTTTGTTGCAATGGTAAATGAGATTGTTTAGTTTCTCTTTCTGAGAATTAATTATTGGTGTCTAAAAAGATATCAATTTTTGGGTGTTGATTTTGTGTCCTGTTATATTACCATACTTATTTAATAAATCTAGTAGTTTTTTGGTGGAGTCTTTAGAGTTTTCTATGTACAATATCATGTCATCTGTGAATAATGAGAGTTTTACTTCCTCCTTTCCAATTTGTAGCTTACAAAGTGATTACCCCAACTATCTTAGTACCCATCTGACACCATACATAGATAATAAATATTATTGACTATATTCTCTATGTGGTATTTTACATCCATGTGACAATTTTTTATAACTGGTAATTTGTGCTTCTTAATCCTTTTTCATCCAGTACCCCCTCCCCTTCCATCTCCACTTCCTTTTTCCCACTTCTCTGGCAATCATCAGTTTGTTTTCTGTATCTCAGAATCTGTTTTATTTACTTTGTTTTTTAGATTCTACATATAAGTGAAATGATATGGTCTTTGTTTGACTTATTTAATTTAGCCTAATACCATCTAGGCCCATCCATTTTGTTGCAGATGGCAAGATTTCTTTCCTTTTCATGGCTGAATAATATTACATTGTATTTATGTACCATTTTTTTATCCATTCATCTAACAATGGACAGTTAGGTTTCTTCCATATCCTAGTTATTGTAAATAATGCTGCAATGAACATAGGGGTGCATATAAATTTTAGAATTAGTATTTTATGTTACTGTGGATAAATATCCAGAAATAGAATTGCTGGGTTTCAGTTAGTTCTATTATTAATTTTTTTGAAGAAAATCTATCCTGTTTTCTGTAGTGGCTCTAGCAATTTTCAGTCCCACTAACAATGCACAAGGATCCCCTTTTCAACACATCCTTACCAATGCTTGTTGTTTGTTGATTAATTGATGATTGCCATTCTGATAGGTGGTTTCAATTTACATTTCTCTGATGGTTAGTGAAATTTAGCATTTTTTTATATGCCTGTTGGCCATGTGTATTTCTGCTTTGGAGAAATGTCCATTCCGGTCATCTGCCCACTTTTTAATTCAATTGTTTGTTTCCTTGCTGTTAAATTGGATATATTCTTTATATATAATTTTTCAATATTGACCCCTTATCATTGATGAATGTCTTCTCCCAACATGTAAGTTATATTTTCATTCTGTTGATGTTTTCCTTTGCTTTGCAAAAAATATTTTAATTTGATATAGTCGCACTTGCTTATTCCTTTTTTGTTTTGTTTTCTTTACCTAAGGAGATACATCAGAAAAAAATATTATTTAGTGTAATGTCAGAAAGTTTAGTGTCTATGCTTTCTTCTAGGAGTTTTAGTGTTTTAGGTCTTACCTTTGGTGTTTAATCCATTTTGAGTTTATGGTGATAAAGGTAATGTAGTTTCATTTTTTTAAAAATAAAAGGGAGAGAGAGAGAAAGAGAGAGATAGAAACATCAATGATGAGAGGGATTTATTGATTTTTTACAGAGAGGAAGGGAGAGGGATAGAGAGTTAGAAACATCAATGAGAGAGACACATCGATCAGCTGCTTCCTGTACACCTCCTAGTAGGGATGTGCCCACAACCAAGGTACATGCCCTTGACTGGAATCGAACCTGGAACCTTTTAGTCTGCAGGCCGATGCTTTATCCACTGAGCCAAACCAGTTAGGGCTACTTCAAGGTATCTTTTGATTTATTCCTTGATCTTATTTTAACTTATTCATTGTTTAGAAATATGTTATTTAGCCTCCATGTCTCTGTGTTGTTGTTTTTTTCTGTTTTTTCCCCCTTGTTATTAATTTCTAGTTTCATACCATTATGGTCAGAGAAAATGGTTGATATAACTTCAGTCTTCTGAAATATTTTGAGATTTGTTTCCTAACATGTAGTCTATACTAGAAAATGTTCCATGTGCGCTTGAAACAAATGTATATATTGTGCTGCTTTGGGGTGAAATATCAATTAGATCTCATCTAGTGTGTCATCTAAGGCTGCTGTTTCCTTGTTCATTTACTATCTGGAAGATCTATCCATTGATGTCAATGGTGTGTTAAAATTCTCTACCTTCACTATGTTACTGTCAATCTCTCCCTTTATTTTCTTTAAGATTTGCTTTACATATTTAGGTTCTTCTATGCTGGGAGAAATGTTTTTAAGGGTTGTATCCTATTGTTGGGTTGCTCCCTTTATCAGTATGTAGTGTCCTTTGTTTTAAAGTCTATTTTTCCATTCCAATTGTATGAAATCTCTTTTTCTATTCATTCATTCTAGTCTGTGTGTATCTTTTATTCTGGAGTGGGTCTCTTGTAGACAGCATACAAATGGGTCTTAATTTTTTATCCATGCAACAACCATATGTCTTTTGATTGGAGCATTTAAACCTTTTAAATTTAAAGTGTTTATTGATAAGTAAGTATTATTGTCATTTTATTTTTTTAACTATGTTCTTTTCTTAGGTTCTTCTTAAAGAGGAGCACTTAGCATTTCTGGTAATGTTGATTTGTTGATAATGAGCTCCTTTAGCTTTAGCTTGTCTGGGAAGCTCTTTATTTCTTCTTCAAATTTAAATGATAGTCTTGTTGGATAGAGATAGTTTTGGTTGTAGGTGCTTGCTTTTCATCACTTTGAATATTTCATGCCCATCCTTTCTTGCCTGAAATGTTTTTGTTGATAAATCAGCTGACAGTCTTATCGGAGTTCCCTTGTATTTGTGTGGCTCAGAGGTTGAACATTGACCTATAAACCAGGAAGTCACAGTTCAATTTCTGCTCAGGACATGTGCCTGGACTGAGTATGCAATCCCTGGTGGGGCATATTTGAGTAGGCTGATCAGTGATTCTCTCTCATCATTGATGTTTCTATCTCTCTCCCTCTCCTTTCTCTCTGAAATCAATAAAAATATTATAAAAGATTCTCTCTTTGTCTTTAATCTTTGTTATTTTAATTATGATGTGTCTTGGTGTGGGCCTCTTTGCATACTCTCTGTGCCTCATGGACTTGTGTGTCATTTTCTTTTACAAGGTTAGCAAAGTTTTCAGTGATTGTTTCTTCAAGTAGATTATTAAGTTCTTACTCTGTCTCTTCTCTTTTTAGTACTCCCATGATGCAAATGTTGTTATGCTTCATGATGTCCCAAAGGCCCCTAATACTATCCTAATCTGAAAAACATTCTTTTTTCTTTTTGCTGCTCTGATTGGGTATTTTCTGCTCCATTTTTAAAATGGCTTATTTCTTATAGTGAATTCTTCATTTCAGATATTATAGTCTTCATTTCTGGTGGATTCTTACTATCTTTTGCTCCAGTTGTCACTAAGATTTTTGAGCATCCTTATAACCTTTTTTTAAAACTCTATATCTGATAAATTGCTTGCCTCTATTTCATTTACCTCTTTTTCTGGCGGATTCTCTTATTCTTTCATTTGGGATATCATTCTTTGTCTCTCCATTTTGGCTACCTTTTTGTATTTGTTTCTATGTATTAAGTAGATCTGCTATGACTTCCAGTCTTAGTAGGATGGCCTTATGTAATTGGTGTCCTATAGAACCCAGTGGCACAGTCTCCTTGATTACCTTAGCTGGTGCTCCAGGAATGTCCCTTATTTGGGTTTTGTGGGCTTCCTATTGTAATTGAGTCCTGATTTTTATTGACCAGTTCGTACCTGGTATTGAACCTCAGACTGGTTTACTGTGGGGATCCATTGATATGTCAGTGTACAAGCTGCTATTTGGGGCAGAATTTGCTTTCCTGACCACATGGGTCAGAATTTGCTTCAGAAGCATCTGGTGCCTGCTGAAATCTCTCTTTGTATATGCTGTTTGTGAAGTTAATTAGATCCTGCTTTGATGTTGTCTTAAGTTGGCCACTGGATGTTTTGGTATTGGGCCCTTGGGAGTCTGGTGTAGGCCAATGTCAGCCACTGCCTGTTTGGAGTGGCTACAAAGTGATCTACAGTTTTTTCCTGCCTCTGCTGTGCTGAGGTCTTCACGGGAAGAATCAAGCTGTGCACCAAGGTCAGCTTTTACCATCTTGGTTGTGGACAAGTCAGCAAAAGTCCCAGGAACTCCAAGATCCACCTCTGCCTTCCTCTGTCTGTTCGCTGCTTGTTTGACTCAGTCAGTGAAGGATTCTCTGGCAATACTCAACTTGTGTGGTAGGTTCTTAGTGAGTAACCAGGTATGAGTGACTGGTTTCTGCCAGATTGATATAGGTTAAAACTCAGGGCCAATGCTGGGTCTGAAGCCACTGAGCAAATGTCTCAGGGTATATCAATTCTAGCTGCCTTTTTTTTTTTTTTGTGGGGTGGCGAGGTTTCAAAGAGTTATCAGGGTGAGGCCATCAGAGTTTATCTGGCCCAAACAGAACAAGATTTGGCTATGTGAAAGTAGGGTTCTGCACCAATTTTGTGTGTATGTGTACAAAGGAAAAAAGCCCCCATCTTAGAGCCACTCAACTCAGTCTGTCCCAGATGCTGCCAGGGGCCAGATCTCAGCAGGCTGGGGCCAATGGGAGTTGGGAAAATGGGGCTAATGGATCTTCTGTGAATAGGAGGTGCCTGTTAGCTTTGAGGGATGGTGCAGGGAGAATGTAACTTTAAACCAGAGCCACACAACTCAGTCTGTCCCTGATGCTGCCCAGATGTCCACAGGGCAGAGCCACAAGGAGTTGAGAGAGAGAGTGGCCATTGGGAGCCCAGAGAGTGGGGCTAGCAGATCTGTGATGTGAAAGCACCAGTCGGGTTCAGGCTAAAATGGTGGGAATGGCCATGACTCCAAACCACACAACTCAGTCACTGACACCTTCTGAGTCTACCTAAAACCTCTGCATGCTGGCAAGCTAGCTGACTCTGCAGGGAACAAGCTCTGTAGGATGGGGCTACAGAGAGTCTGGAAGAGTTATTGCTTTCCCTCAGGCACTGCCATATAGAGGCAAATGTTCTATCCACATAAGATGGTGTCTGCAGTGTGAGATAGAGACTCTACCCAGGGTTCTTGGCTCCTATTTCTTCAGCTTTCACCCCAGAGCCACAAACCCCTGTCTTTCCTCTTGTGACTATAGTCCACTCCACCCTCCCTCCACCAGAGCCTATGGTGAGTGGTTGTGAATGAGATTTTGTGCATTGGCTCTTTAAGAGGGTGCTTGTGTTTCTAGCAGACACTTTTAATTCTCTGACAGAATTTCCACTGATTTTCACAGCCAGATATGTGGGTACCTTTTCCTGACTTTGGTGCTCCTCACTTGAGTTTTAGACCCATGCTTTCCAGGGCAGCCTCTGCAGCTGAGTTATCTCTTCAGAATCCTAGGGGAGTGAAACCAGCCATCTTGCATCTCTGTTCTTCCTACCAGTTTTGATGTGTGTTCTTTTTTAAGTTCCTGGTTATAAGATTTCTCTTCAGCTAGTCTTCAGTTGGTTATTCAAGTTAATTGATCTACATATATTTTTTAAAAATATATTTTTATTGATTTTAGAGAGGAAGGGAGAAGGAGAGAGATAGAAACATCTGTGATGAGAGGGAATCATTGATTGGCTGCCTCCTGCACACCCCCTACTGGGGATCGAGTCCAAAACCCTAGCATGTGCTCTTGACCAAAATCGAACCTGGGATCCTTCAGCCCACAGGCCGATGCTCTATCCATTGAGTCAAACAGGCAAGGGCAAGTTGATCTATATTTTAATTATAATTTCAGTTTGATCCTGGGAGGAGGTGAGTGTAACATCCACCTACTCTGCTGCCATTTGGATCCATCCTTATTGGGAGTTTTTATTATTGTTTTGGTTTTGTAAGTAGTTATTGTTGTCTTTATATTTTGTTTATTCTTAAGTATTGGAAGATTGCATGTTATCTTGAAATTTATTTCTTCTAGGTTGTATAATTAGTTGGCATATAATGGTTTGTAGTATTTGCTTATAATCCTTTGTATTCCTGTTGTGTTAGTTGTCATTTTCACTTATGATTTTATTTGGAACTTTTCTCCTCTTTTCTTGATGAGTCTTTATAAAGGTTTATCAATTTTGTTTGTCTTTTCAATGAATCAGCTCTTGGTTTCTTTGATTATTCCTATTTTTTGGACTCTATTTTTGCTCTGATCTTCAGTATTTTCTTTCTTTTCCTAACTTTGTTTATCCTTTTTTTCTAGAGTGTGTGTGTGTGTGTGTGTGTGTAAGGTTAGCTTGTTTATTTGTTATTTTTCTTGTTTCTTGAGGTAAACCAAATTTTTTAAAATTGATTTTCAGAGAGAGCAGAAGAGAAAGAGAGAGACGTCAATATTGATTTGCTGCCTTATGCACATCTCTGCTGGGATCAAGCCGGCAATCAGGGCATGTGCTCCAGCTGGGAATCAAACCATTGACTTCCTGATGAATGTGTTGACACTTTACCATTGAGCCACAATGGCTGGGCAGAAGTAGGCCTGTATTGCTATGAATTTTAGAACTACTTTTGGAACTGCTCTGGTTATTTCTACTAGATTTTGGGTCATTTGTAATTCACTTTCATTGGTCTCAAGGTATCTTTTGATTTCTTCCTTGACCTCATTGCTAGCCAATTCATTGTTTAGTGGCATGTTGTTTAGCCTCCATGTGTTTGTGTCTTTTTCTTGTAATTGATTTCTAGTTTCATAACATTGTGATTAGAGAATATGCTTGATATGATTTCAATTTTATTACATTTATTGAGACATTTTATGGTCTATCGTGTGCTCTATTGGATAATATTCCATGTGCACTTGAAAAGAATATAGATTCTTCTTCCTTTGTTTGAAATGCTCTAAAAATACCAATTAAGTCCATGTTGCCTCATTTGGCCTTTAAAGCCAGTATTCCCTTGTTTATTTTCTGTATCTATGTCTGTTCATTGATGTCAAGGGGTGTTATTACTCTTGTTACGGTATTAATACTATCAGTCTCTACCTTTATATTTGTCAATATTTGCTTTATATATTTAGGTGCTCCTACATTGGATGAATAAATGTTTAGAAGAGTTATATTCTCTTGTTTGATTGAACTCTTTATTATTATGAAATGTTCTTTTTTGTCATTTGTTATAACCTTTGTTTTAAAGTCTTTTTGTCTGATATAAGTACTGTTACTCGGCTATAAATTTTTTTAATTTACATTTAATATATTTTCCCATACATTTAGTTTTTGTGTGTCTTTCAATCTAAAGTGGGTATCTTGTAGGAAGCATTTTGATAGGAGCATTTAGTCCATATATATTTAAAGTAATTATTGATAAGTATATAGTTGTTGCCATTTTATTGTTTTCTGATTCTTTTTATCATTCTCTGTTTTTTTCTTTTATTTCTTTTTTTTTTACTTTCAGACATATGAGGTTTTATTAAAATGGAACCTAAAATTAAATGATAGCTATAAAATACAAGGACAGATCAAGTAAATTTCATTATTTCTACACAGTAAATTGTATAACCATTTTTTATAGCTAGACTGGTTTCTTAATCTACTTAAGAATGAATCAAAACATTATATATTCTAGACATCTTATATTTATGAAAAATACATAATTTTCTTACATAGGCATGTTCAAGTCAAAATTTTTATGGCATTTGGTCAAAGGAATTGAGAGGAAAAAATTGGCATAATTTTTAAAGAAATTTATAAAGAAATACTAAAATAATCTAAGAGACCTGAATGTGTTTCTGAATATAAAAATAAGTGACATTTCAGTTAATATTCTAAAAGGGGTAATCACTAATCATTTTATCTCTACTGTCTCAAATAATTTTAGCTCTGATTTTAAGTGTATCAGACAGATATAAAGTGCTGAAAGTTGTGTACATATATATGTCATATCACTCTAAATTAAATACCAGTTGATACTATTTTAAGAAATTTGAGAATAAAATTAGGAATGTTGTCTTTGTTCATTTGTAAGGTATTCAAATTTCTTTTTCTTTTTTTTTTAAATTAATTTTTTATACATATCTCCCCATTGCCTCCTCTCCCTCCCAGGCATAACCCAACCCCCCAGTGTCTATGTTCATTGGTTATGCTTATATGCATGCATACAAGTCCTTTGATTGATCTCTAATCTACCTCACCTAACTTTAATCTTCCTGCTGTAATTTCACAGTCTGTTTGAAGCTTTACTGTCTCTGTATCTATCCTTTTATTTATCAGTTTATAATGTTCTTTATTATCCACAAATGAGTGAGATCATGTGATGCTACTCCTTCATTGACTGGCTTATTTCACTAAGAATAAGGCTTTCCAGTTCCAACCAGGTTGCTGCAAATGGTAAGAATTCCTTCTTCTTAATGGCAGCATAGAATTCCGTTGTGTAGATGTACCACAGTTTTCTGATCCACTCATCTGCTGACGAGCACCTAGGCTGTTTCCAAATTGTAGCTATTGTAAATTGTGCTGCTATGAACATAGGGGTGCATAAATCCTTTCTGATTGGTGTTTGTGATTTCTTAGGATAAATTCCTAAGAGTGGAATTACAGGGTCAAATGGGAGGTCGATTTTTAGTTATTTAAGGAAACTCCATACTGTTCTCCACAGTGGCTGCACCAGTCTGCATTCCCACCAACAGTGCACAAGGGTTCCTTTTTCTCCGAATCCTCGCCAACACTTGTCCTTTGTTGATTTGTTGATGATTGCCATTCTGACCAGTGTAAGATGGTATCGCATTGTCATTTTGATTTGCATCTCTCGGATGATTAGTGACTTTGAACATGTTTTCATGTGTCTCTTGGCCTTCCTTCTGTTGTCTTTCGAAAAGGTTCTATTTAGATCCTTTGCCCATTTTTTTTATTGGATCATTTATCTTCCTTTTATTAAGTTGTATAAGTTGGCTGTAGATTTTGGAGATTAAACCTTTATCAGTGATATCATTTGCAAGTATGTTCTCCCATACAGTGATTTTTCTTGTTGTTTTGTTGATGGTTTCTTTTGCTGTGCAAAAGCTTTTTATTTTGATGTAGTCCCATTTGTTTATTTTTTCTTTAGCTTCAATTGCTTTTGCAGCAGTATCAGTGAAGAAGTTCCTTCGGCATATATCTGAGATTGTGCTGCCTGTGGACTCCTCTAGTATTTTTATGGTTTCCCTTCTAATGTTTAAGTCCTGTATCCATTTTGAATTTATTTTTGTATTTGGTGTAAGTTGGTGGTCCAGTTTCATTTTTTTGCATGTATCTGTCCAATTTTCCCAACACCATTTATTGAAGAGGCTATCTTGGCTCTATTGAATGTTCATGCCTCCTTTGTCAAATATTAGTTGAGCATAGTGGTTTGGGTGGATATCTGGGTTCTCTATTCTATTCCATTGGTCTATATGTCTGTTCTTGTGCCAGTACCAGGCTGTTTTGAGAACAGTTGCTTTGTAGTATAGCTTGAAATCTGGTATTGAGTTACCACCTACTTTATTCTTTTTTCTCAGAATTGCTGTGGCTATTCGTGGTCTTTTTTTGTTTCAGAAGAATCTATGAAGAATTCTTTCTAGGTCTGTGAAATATGTCATTGGTATTTTAATGGTAGTGCATTCAATCTATAGATTGCTTTGGGTACTATGGACATTTTAATGATGTTGATTCTCCCAATCCATGAGCATGATATGCTCTTCCATCTGTTAACATCTTCCTCTATCTCTTTTTTTTAGTGTCCTGTAGTTTTCTACATATAGGTCTTTTACCACTTTAGTTAGGTTTATTCTTAGGTATCTTAATTTTTTTTTGTGATGGTAAGTGGGATTGCTTTTTTAGTCTCTCTTTCTGTAATTTCACTATTAGTGTATAGAAATGCCACATACTTCTTAGCATTAATTTTGTGTCCTGCTACATTGCCAAATTCATTAATTAAGTTAATTAGTTTTGGAATGGAGTCCTTTGGGTTTCTTATGTACAATATCATGTCATCTGCAAATAAGGACAGCTTTACTTCTTCTTTTCCAATTTGGATGCCTTTTATTTCTTCTTCTTGTCTAATTGCAATGGCTTATCTTCCAGTACTATGTCAAACAGGAGAGGTGAGAGTGGGCCTCCCTGTCTTGTTCCTGTTCTTAGGGGAAATGGTTTTAGTTTTTGCCCATTGAGTATGATGTTACCTGTGGGTTTATCATATATGGCTTTTATGATGTTGAGTTATGCTCCTTCTATTCCCACTTTGCTGAGAGTTTTTATCAAGAAAAGGAGTTGGATTTTGTCAAATGCTTTTTCTGCATCAATTGATATGACTATATGATTTTTATCTCTCAATTTGTTTATGTGATGTATCATGTTTATTGATTTGCGGATATTGTACCATCCCTGCATTCCTGGGTTGAATCCTACTTGGTCATGGTGTATGATCTTTCTGATATACTGCTGGATTCGGTTTGCTAGAATTTTGTTGAGGATTTTGGCATCTATGTTCATGAGAGATATTGGCCTATAATTCTCTTTCATTGTGTTGTCTTTATCTGGTTTTGGTATTAGGGTGATGATGGCTTCATAGAAGGTGTTTGGAAGTGTTCCTTTTTCTTGAATGTTTTTGAATAGTCTGAGGAGGATAGGTTTTAATTCTTCCTTGAATGTTTGTAAAACTCTCCTGTTTAGCCATCTTTTCCCAGGCTTTTATTTGCTGGAAGCTTTTTGATGACTGCTACAATTTCTTCCATAGTTATTGGACTATTGAGATGTTTAGATTCCTCCTCGTTGAGTTTTGCAAGGTTATATTTTTCTAGGAAAATGTCCATTGTTTGCAGGTTGTCCAATTTGTTGGAATAGGGTTGTTTATAGTATTTTTTTTTTAACAATCCTTTGTATTTCCGCAGGGTCTGTTGTTATTTCTCCTCTTTCATTTCTGATTTTGTTTATTTGGGTCTTCTCTCTTTGCTTCTTGGTGAGCCTGGCTAGAGGTCCATCAATCTTGTTTATCCTTTCAAAGAACCAGCTCTTTGTTTTGTTGATCTTTTGAATTGTTTCTTTGGTCTCCAAGTTGTTTATCTCCAATCTGATCTTCACTATTTTCTTCCTTCTGCATACACTGGGCTTATCTTGTTGCTCTCATTCTAGCTCTTTGAGTTGTAGGGTTAGATAATTTATTACCATTGTTTTCTGTTTTTTGCAGTAGGCTTGTAGGGGTATGAGCTTCCCTCTCAAGACTGCTTTCACTGTGTCCCATAAATTTTGTATTGTTGTGTTGTCATTGTCATTTGTTGCCATGGTGTTTTTTATTTCTTCCTTGATCTCTCTGGTTATCCAGTCATTGTTTAATAGCATGCTGTTTAGTCTCCATATGTTTGATTTCTTTCTATTGTTTTTATTATAGTTGATTTCCTGTTTTATGGCACTGTGGTCTGAGAAAATGCTTGATATGATTTCTATCTTCTTGAATTTGAAGAGACTATTCTTATGACCCAACATATGATCTATCTTTGAAAATGACCCATGTGCACTAGAGAAGAATGTATATTCTGTGGCTTTGGGGTGAAATGTTCTGAAGATGTCAATTAATTTCATCTGGTCTAGTGTGTCATTTAGGGTTGATGTTTCTTTGCTGATTTTTTGTTTAGAGGATTTGTCCAATGGTGACAGTGGGATATTAAAGTCTCCTACTATGATTGTATTGCTGTCAATCTGTCCCTTAATATCCTCCAAGAGTTTTTTTTATGTATTTAGGTGCACCTATATTGGCTGCATATATGTTTACCAGAGTTATTTCTTCTTGTTGGATTGTTCCCTTTAGTATTATGAAGTGGCCTTCTTTATCTCTTGTTATGTCCTTCACTTTGAGATCTAATTTGTCAGATATAAGTATTGCAACCCCAGCTTTTTTTTCATTTCCATTTGCCTGAAATACCATCTTCCATCCCTTCACCCTCAATCTGTGTGCATCTCTTTTTCCTGAGGTGGGTTTCTTACAGACAGCAGATATATGGATCATGTTTTCTTATCCAGTCGGTTACCCTACTATGTGTTTTGATTGGAGCATTTAATCCGTTTACATTTAAAGTTATTATTGGTAAGTACTTATCTGTTGCCATTTTTAGTCCTTACCTCCGAGTTCCTTTTTCGTTTCTTATTTCTTTTTATTACAGCAGACCCTTTAAGATTTCTTGCATTGTTGGTTTGGTGGTAATATATTCCCTTAGTCCTTTTTTGTCTGTGAAGCTTCTGATTTCACCTTCAATTTTGATTGAGAGTCTTGCATGGTACAGTATTCTTGGATTCAGACCCTTCCTTTGCATGAATTTGTATATTTCATTCCATTCCCTTCTGGCCTGACGAGTTTCTGTTGAGAAATCAGTACTAGTCTTATGGGGGTTCCTTTGTAGGTAACTTTCTGTTTCTCTCTGGCTGCTTTTAAGATTCTTACTTTGTTGTCAGTGTTTGCCAATTTAATTATAATGTGCCTTGGTGTCGGTTTGTTGGGGTTCATTTTGCTTGGGACTCTGTGAGCTTCTTGGATTTGTGTGGGTTTTTTCTTTCCTATATTGGGGAAATTTTCTGTCATTATTTCTTCAAACAGGTTCTCTAATTCTTGTTCAGTTTCCACTCTTTCTGGAACCCCAATTATGCAGATGTTGTTTTGTTTCATGTTATCCCAAGGTTCCCTTAGGCTCTCCTGTTGCTTTTTAACTTTTTTTCTAGAAGCTGCTGTACTTGGGTTTTTTTTTCCTACCATGTCTTCTCGCTCACTGATGCGGTCCTCTGCTTCTTCTAGTCTACTTTTGATGCTTTCTATTGAGTTCTTTATAGCAGTGATGTCATTTTTCATTTCTTCTTGATTATTCTGCATTTCTTTTAGTCTCTGTTTTTTTCTTATTCTCTTCTCTTGTATGTTGATGACTTCTGTAGTTTGGTGTTAGAACTCCTTTCATTTTTTGCATATCACATGTAGATTTTTGGTTTGTGGTTACTGTGTGCCTCATATATAACAAGCTATTTTTGTAGCAGTCTACTTTAAGTTGATAGTCACTTAATCTGGAACACATTCTAAAATCATATAGTTTTTACTCACTCTCTTCATGTTTATGTTATTAGTTTTCACTGTTTTCTGTTTATATGTGTGTGTGCCCTTTAATTTATTGTTGTAATTTCACATGATCTTCCTAGTTTTGCCTTGTATTATTATTTTTTAATATGGTGTTTTTTTTTATGAAAGAACATTTATTGGATAAATTACAAAGATAGAAAAAGTAATTTCTAAAAGAAATAGGCTTAGGGAACAAGTTACGTTATGAGGTGTTTTTAAAATTACGTTATTTATTTATTTATTTTTAGAGAGAGAGGAACTGTGAGGGATAGAGAGATAGAAGCATCAATGAGAGAGAAACATTATTGATTGACTGCCTCCTGTACACCTCCCCTCACTGGAAATCCAGTCATGACCAAGAATCGAAACAGTGACCTCATGGTTCATGGGTTGAAGCTCAACCATGGAGCCACACTGGCTAGGTATCTACCATAGCAAAGACCATTTTTTTTTATATTGGATACAAGATGCCAAAATATAGAATTTTAACCTGAGGCTACTCTCAAATATTTTAAAAATTCTTTCATGACCCACTCTCTGAGACCTAGACTGGCCTGGAGAGAAGGGAATAAGAAAAACCTCAAATGCCCAGGTCTGAGCAATTTTGCTGCTCTACCTGAAGCCACCTCAGAGATAAGAGTTCCCTCCTGAGAAATCTGTGTTTCCTGCAATCAAATTCCCAGTATGAGCTTCTTGGACTATTATTATTTAGCTTGTTTTATACCTTTTTAAAATTGTTTTAGTTTAGTTTTTTATAATGTAATGCTTTTTCTAATTATAAAGAAAACCTTTATGTAGAAAATAAAGTTACCATTAAGATAGTTAATATCTGACAGGACAATAAAATTAATCTTTGGTGTTTTCTGTCACATAGAAACTATTTGTATTACTACTGAGCAAATTCTAAGGAAACATGTAATTGATTAAATCTAGGACTCTTAATCAATAATAAGCAATGATTTAAATAAAGTGCAATAATATATAAGTAATTATGTGTTATCTATATCTATATATATAAAAGCCTAATATGGCTAATGTCCAACCATTCAACTGGTAGCTTTGATTCACACTGACCACCAGGGGGCAGATGTTCAATGCACAGGCATGGAAACATGGAACAGACTGATGAATCTGAGAGGAAAGTAGGGAGTGGGGAAGGTTGAAAGAGATTAACCAAAGATCTTATATGCATACTAGAGGCCTGGTGCATGAATTTGTGACCTCTTGCAATCTGTGACTGCTAGGATGATGTTGGACAGCCAGTTTTGACCCGATCCCCTCAGGCCAGGCCAAGGGACTCCATTGGTGCATGAATCTGTGCACCGGGCCTCTAATAATTAAATAATCCTTTAGAGGTCCTGTTATGAAATGTCCTCATGTAGCATCAAGAGGACATGCCACCTATCTCTTTACCTTACTTCTATGTTTTAAATAACCCTTCTTAACATTCTATATCTAAAAGTTTTTAAGTGTATATATGTTTCAAAACATTAATTTTTAAATTCAGATTATAGTAATCCCATTTCATTTGGAGGTAACTAATTGAAAGGTCACTGGACAAAATATACTCTAGATTTTAACCAAAGCAGGGAATGTACCATGATTTCACAGGTCTATATAGAAAAGAAACAATGCTTGTTCTATGTGAGGACTTTTAGCTTGAACATGAACTCCTTGAAGACACTCTGGTTAATTCTTATATCCATTCAATACTGTATTCCTAAGCACCTATTTCAGCATAGTAGGGCATTAAGAGAACTAAGCCACTGAGGGACAGTGACTGAATAAATGAGCAATATGTCGAGGCTGTGAAAATTTCAGTGGTCTAAGAAAAAATCCTTTGCATTGTGTGTTTGACCAGGTGAACTATTGTGTGCTGGCCTCAGGATACTAGTTAGATCTTCTGCTGAGTCTCAGTACATAAGAAGCCTTTTGTCCATCTCATCTGCACACGGGAACATGTCTTCACCCAGAAAGGCTACAGCAAAACCCGGTAGGTTCTCATGTAGCACACACTCTGGGTATGTGGGGCCCAGAGGAACTAGAGTAGTGCTTTACAGACTGTAAAACTGTGTGAAAACATGCACATTGGTTAATTGTTAGCCTATGGATTTGTTAACCTCAGATTCTGATTCACTGGGTCTGTGGTGGGGCCCAAGAATCTGAATTTGTAAAAAAGCTATATACTTAGAGTAGCAAGGATTAAATTATTGTGTTTTATTTTCTCTTTAAAAATAATATTTTTTTCTGATTATACATATATTTACCATGGTGAATTAGGGAAGTACAAAGAGGCGCAAAACCACAAAGAAGAAAGCTCTTGGTACATAATACTAATGCAGTTTTAATTAGATGCCAACTCTTTCCCAGTGGACTCATATTACCATTCTCTAGCCTCAGCAGGAGTAGCTCGCTTTCATTTTCATCTTCTCTTATCTTTCTTCATTCCTTCTATTCAACTCAGCTCCTGTTCCACCTCCTACTCTGCCCTCCTTGTCAGTGTTGCTCACTGCAGGTTTCAGCTCATGCTGTGTATGGAGCTACTCTTTGGCCCTGCAGCTCTAACTCAAGAGTCTTCTGGTCCTTTTTCCACTCTGCAGACCTGTAGACAGCTTGCTTTCTAATTGTGATATTATTGGTCCATAGCACGTATTTTGTTTTCAGTTTTTTTCCTTCTGTTATTGACATTACTATTGACAATTTGTTCATATTAATTAATAGATTTTATTCTTTGGTTGAATTCTTTATGATAAATTCTCAGGATTGGGTTTCTTGAGCTGGTGAGTCTGAATTTTGTATTACTTTTACTATCTATTGTCATATTATTTTCCAGAAGAGGTTAAGCATGTTATCAGCAGGTTACCAGTTACATCCTAACCTCGCCACACTTGCTATTATCACAAGAACAAGAAATGTTACTAATTTAGTTGTTATGAAATGATGCCTTGAGCTTCCTTAATTTACATTTCTCTATTACTGTCCATGATTATTTCTTTTCTTTTGTGTAACAAGAATTTTGAAAATTGATTTTAGAGACAGAGAGGAAGATAAAGAGGGGTGGGAAAGAGAGAGAGAGAGAGAGAGAGATATCAATTCATTGTTGCATTTATTTATATATTCATTGATTGTTTCTTGTATGTGTCCAGAGAGGATTGAACCTGCAACCTTGGCATATCGGAAGAATGCTCTAAAGCAACTGAGCTTCCTGGCCAGGGCTGTGTATTCAGATTTTTTAAAAAAAATTCTGTTTGATCCTTTTTTTATATTGAATTTATTTGTGCAGTAACAGTCTAGCAGTTAATTATCTTCTGATTTCTTCTCAAAGTCTGATGAAATTCTAAGTTTTACTGGAGTCTTTTTTAAAAATTAAATCTTTATTATTCAGATTATTACATTTGTTTCTCTTTTTTCCCCTCCATAGCTCCCCTCCACCCAACTCCAACCCTTCCCTCTGCCCTTACCTCCCTCCCATTGACCTCATCCATTGCTGTATGCTTTTTGTCCAGTCTCTCCCTGAACACCCCTCACTCCTTTCCCCCTGAGAATTATCAGTCCACTCCCTTTCTGTGCTCCTGATTCTATTATATTCACGAGTTTATTCTGTTGATCAAATTTTTAATTCACTTAATTTTTAAATTCACTTGTTGATAGATATGTATTTGTTGTTCATAATTTTTTGTCTTTTACCTTTTTCTTCTTCCTCTTCTAAAAGAGTACCTTTCAGCATTTCATATAATACTGGTTTGGAGTTGATGAACTCCTTTAGCTTTTTCTTCTCTGTGAAGCTCTTCATCTGCCCTTCAGTTCTGAATGATAGCTTTGCTGGATAGAGTAATCTTGGTTGTAGGTTCTTGCTATTCATCACGTTGAATATTTCTTGCCACTCTCATCTGGCCTGCATTGTTTCTGTTGAGAAATCAGCAGACAGTTGTAAGGGTGCTCCCTTGTAGGTAATGAACTGTTTTTCTCTTGCGGCTTTTAATATTCTCTCTTTGTCTTTTGCTCTTGGTATTTTAATGATGATGTGTCTTGGTGTAGTCCTTTTTGGATTCCTTTTGTATGGGGTTCTGTGTGCTTCCTGGACTTGTAAGTCTATTTCTTTAAACAGATGTGGGAAGTTTTCAGTCATTATTTCTTTAAATAGGTTTTCAGTATCTTGCTCTCTCTCTTCTTCTGGCACCCCCACAATTCTGATGCTGTTACGCTTGAAGCTGTCCCAGAGGCTCCTTACATTATCTTCACATATTTGGATTCTTTTATCTTCTTGCTTTTCCAGTTGAGTGTTTTCTGCTTCTTTATATTTCAAATTGTTGACTTGATTCTTGCCTTTCTCTAGTCTGCTGTTAGGACTCTGTATAATATTTTTTATTTCAGTCAGTATATGTTTAATTTCTAGTTGGTCCTTTTTCATATCTAGTTGGACCTTTTCCATCTCTAGTTGGTCCTTTTCCTCTCTAGTTGGTTCTTTTTCATTTCTAGTTGGTCCTTTTTCATCTCCTCTTGGATCTCGCTAACTTTATCCAACTTTTCTAGGATATTCTTGAAAAACCTTATAAGCGTGGTTTTGAACTCTATATCCAGTCACTTGTTTTGCTCCATTTCTTTTGTTTGTGATCCCTTCCCTTGTCTCAGCCTTTTCACTATGCTGGGAGAACTTCTGTGTTGGATTCAGCCTTATGATACCCGACTTGCAAAACTGCAGAAGCCTCTCCGTTGAGCTTGGGATGGGTATAGTCTCAGGGCTTAAGGGACCGCCTTGCCTTCCAGTCGGCCCTGCCTGCCACGGCCCCTGAGTCTCACGTGACTGGGTAATCGCTGGAGCAGTCCTTGTGTGTGCGCACAGTGCCTCTAGCCCGCTGCTTTTCAGGCTCCCCTGTGCTCCAGGACCACACTAGTCTAGGTCCCCAGGGTTTCACCCGAAACTGGGGCTTAGTGGAGTCAGAAGTGGCACAGTTGGGAGGGTCTGTCTCCCGCCCACTCTCGAGAAAGCCAGCGGCACAATCAGCAGTCTGTCCTCTGCGCCCAGTGCCGTGTGCGCCACCAGACCTCTGATCTTTTACGACTCCCCTAAATTTCCGTGCACCTCTCCCTTTTCACAGTCCAAACTCCCCCCTTAAGAATTTCGGCTGGATCTTGGGTTTAGTGTCGTAGGATAAGGGGTTCAATGCCTTTGAGAGTCTCCGTTTCCCTCCAGCCAGAGAAAACCAGCCAAGTACTCTGGCACCCGCTCTCTCCACGTGCGCTTCTCCGAACCTCAACTTTTTGCAGCTCCTCTGGGTCTCCGTGAGCCCCTCTCTTTCCCTCTAGTTGTAGAATTTCCATTCAGCCAGCTTTCCTGTCATTCTGGATGATGTCCATTCTGTCTTTTAGTTGTAGTTTTGAAATTGTTGTGCGAGGCAGCAGTGTAGGTGTTTACCTATGCCATCATCTAGGATTCTCCTCTACTGGAGTCTTTTCAAATATAATTTTGACTCAACATCTTTTTTATTTTTATGTTTTTAATACTCTATTATATCATTTCAGTTTCTTTGACAAAGAAAAAAGAATTAAAGCACGTATTTACTTGAGACATTTGCAAATCACTAGACAAGTGGCCACAATGGGTGAATTTCCTTTAAAGAAATTACAGTAGAAGTAGCAATCCTCATATTTTATTGACAAAACACTTTAGATTCTAAACATATTTTTATATTCAAAAAGTGCTACTCATGTTATGGTAGTTTGTAGATTTGTTCTTTATTGCTATTTAGTTAGTTCTCTTTGGTCAAGAAAGAGAATGCTTTATAAAATTGAAAAGTTAGTATAGAGATGAATGTAAAGTCCAACATAAGTGAGAAAGACAGACAAAATCAGAGAAAGAGAGAGAAAACCAAATTACTTTAAGTTAATTAAAATCTTTAGCTATTGTCCCAAAATCATAAAAGCATTTAGTTTTCATAAAATTCCCACTGGAATTATCTTCTCTGGGTTCCTATAAGACTTTATTTATATCTTTATTAGAATGTTTATTTATTTTCTTGTACTTATTTTTATATCCCACTACTGAAGTACAAACTCTTAAGGTTTAAGGTGGTCTTTTTCTTCTTTGCTTAAGGAAGATGTTTATATATTGTAGATGTTTAATATATGTTTGTTGAAAGAGAAACCAAGATGGCAGCATGGGTAAACACCTAAACTGCTGCCTTGCACAACTATTTCAAAACTACAACTAAAAGATAAAATGGACATCATCCAGAACCACAGGAAGGCTGGATGAGTGGAAATTCTACAACTAGAAGGAAAGAGAAAAGCACACAGAGACTCAGAGGAGTTGCAGGAGGCAGAGGTACTGAGACACGCACACTGAGACCACTGGTGGCTGAGTGCACAGCTGGCTTTCTCAAGCGGGAGGGAGACAAAGGCTCCCAAATGCCCTGAACTCCAGTTCTGGGCGAGACTCTGGGGACAGACTTATGTAGGGAGAGGCTGGACTGCCAGGAGGGAGAAAAGCACACTGAGACCCAGAGGAACTACAGAGGGCAGAGGTACCAAGGCATGTGGAGAGAGCGGGCATCTAAGTACGCAGCTGGCTTTCTCAAGCGGGAGGGAGACAAAAGCTCTCAACTGCACTGATCTCCAGTACCAGGTGAGACTCTGGGGACCCAGACTCATTCAGGGAGAAAACGGACTGTCTGGCAGCGGGTGGAACTCAAGGGCAGCTTTCTCTCAGAGGTGCTGCAGCAATTACCAGGGGACACTGAGACACAGAGGCCTATTAGGGCAGGGCTGATGGGAAACTGGTGCTGTCTACTCTGCCCTAAGACTCCACTCATCTAAGTTGAGCATTGAGGCTTTTGCAAGTCTCCTCCCATAAGGATGTCTTCAGCACAGAAATTCTCCCAGTGTAGACACAACCTATCCTCACAGCCAAATGGCCTGGAGGTTAATTCCTCCCAGTGATACCAACAACAATCAAAGCTTAATTACAACAAGATTGTGCACACAGCTCACAAAGGGGTGCACCAAGAGTGTCCAACTCAGGTAACTGAGAGGCTAAGCCATTGGGACCTATAGGATACCTAGCACACAAAGCCATTCAGGGAAGCAGCCACAATGTAGAGACAAAGAAACAGATCACAAATGAAAGAAATGGAGGAAAGCAAATCACTGGATATAGAGTTCAAAACCACGGTTATAAAGTTTTTCAAGAATTTTCTAGAAAAGGCTGAAAAATTTAGCAAAATCCTCTAGGATATGAAAAAATCCCAATTAGAAATTAAGCATACACTGACTGAAATAAAAAATATTATACAAAGATCTAACAGCAGACTAGAGAATCGCAAGAATCAAGTCAAAGATGTGAAATACAAAGAAGCAAAAAACAAAACAAAACAAAACAAAATTGGAAAAGCAAAAGAAAAAAGAATCCAAAGGTATGAAGCTAGTGTAAGGAGTCTCTGGGACAACTTCAAGTGTACCAACGTCAGAATTATGGGGGTGCCAGAAGAAGAGAGAGAGCAAGATACTGAAAACCTATTTGAAGAAATAATGACAGAAAACTTCCCCCACCTGGTGAAAGAAATAGACTTACAAGTCCAGGAAGCACACAGAACCCCAAACAAAAGTAATTCAAAGAAGACCACACCAAGACACATCATAATTAAAATACCAAGAGCAAAAGACAAAGAGAGAATCTTAAAAGCAGCAAGAGAAAAACAGTTACCATATTTTCTGGTATATAAGATGACTGGGAGTATAAGACGTCCCCCAGCTTTTCCAGTTAAAATATAGAGTTTGGGATATACTTGCCCTTTAAGATGACCCCCGACTTTTGAGAAGATTTTCCTGGGTTAAAAAGTCGTCTTCTATGCCAGAAAATATGGTAGTTACCTACAAGGGAGCACCCATACGACTGTCAGCTGATTTCTCAACAGAAACTATTCAGGCCAGAAGGGAGTGACAAGAAATATTTAAAGTGATTAATAGCAAGAACCTACAACCAAGATTACTCTACCCAGCAAAGCTGTCATTCAGAATTGAAAGTCAGATAAACAGCTTCACAGATAAGAAAAAGCTAAAGGAGTTCATCACCACCAAACCAGTATTATAGGAAATACTGAAATGTATTCTTTAAGGAAAGGAAGAAGAAGAAAAAGGTAAAGATAAAAATTATGAACAACAAATACATATCTATCAACAAGTGAATCTAAAAATCAAGTGAATAAAAAAATTTGATGAACAGAATAAACTGGTGAATATAATATAATCAGGGGCCTAGAAAGGGAGTGAACTGACAATTCTCAGGGGGAATGAGGTGTGCAGGGTGTAGGAAGAGACTGGACAAAAATCATACACCTATGGATGAGGACAAGGGGGTGGAGATGTAAGGACAGAGGGTGGGGTGGGAACTGGATTGAGGGGAAAAAAAGAGGAACAATTGTAATAATCTGAATAATAAAGATTTATTAAACAAAAAATAAATAAATAAAGGCAACCAATTATGTCTCTCACTTAAAAAAAAAAATGTTTGTTGAATTGACCATTATCTCAGAGCTCCTCTCAGTGGTGGAAGAAAGCAGAGAACAGAAAAAGCACATACTAATCTGTAGTTTCTACAATATACTTTCCTTTGTGAAAGGACAGATTAGCAATTTTGTTTTAGGACAGATTTTATTACCAACTAGTTTGTGAACCCTTAGTAAAAAAATGAAGTGATTTTTAAGAACAGACTGTCTTTCACTCAGAATAAGACAAGTTGACCCAGCCTCTAACTAGTCTAGAGCAGCCTTGGATCAAGAGGAAACTCTTTGTTCTGATGTGCAGGCAGTCTTCTGCCTGGCCACGCCAAGATGAGGATGACCCAACCACCAGACCAAGAGGATTCTTTGCTTGAGGCACCTGGTGGCCGTAAAATTTTCCTGGAACTCTATTGCAAGGACAAACAAATAGATTCTTGCTGCAATCAGAAATGATCCTTTAATGATTAATTCAATAGTTTAACTAGTTTACTAACCACTTAGATGTCCCATTGACAAAGTTTATGTGAACATTCTCAGCCTTCTTCATGCTTCAGGTTCCTTTAAAACTTAACCACGAAATAAGCCAGCCAGAGAAAGATAAATATCACATAATCTCACTCATTTATGGAATATAATGAACAACATAAACCAATGGGAAAAAAAAAAACAGATCCAGAGACACAGAAGCATGGATCAGACCATCAAACCTCACAGGGAAGGTAGGGGAGGGTGGAGGTAAGGGAGAGAGATCAACCAAATGACTTGTATGCATGTATATAAGCCTAACCAATGGACACAGACACCAGGGGGGTGAGGACATGAGTGGGAGGATGGGGGGCAATGGGATGACAAGGACATATATGTAATACCTTAATCTATAAAGAAAAATAAATAAAGAGAAAAAGAAAACTCCAAAAAATAAAAATAAAACTTAACCAGATGATCGGAAATTTCTAGTGATTTTATTGCATCAGTCCGATATTCAGAATTATACAGAACTATCTAGGACCTGAGCTAGCCGGCCCAGGGTTATGCTTCTTCATCAATTCCTGAGTATCCTAAAAGAGAACACAGTTCTCATTATAGTAAGTGTTAATGCTAAAATAGATGACTAGGTTCTAGTTCTTTGTGCTAGTTTGTCTTTATTTCTCTTGTCAACCCCACTTTTTCTTAATAGCTATTTATTTCTAACTTTTCCACCCATGTGTCTGAGAGAGGCCTACATTTATATCTTGTACTTTCTAAGGGCCTCTAAGTTCATGTGTATCTACTAATAAGCCATATGGGGTATTTAAAGGAGTCACTGTGAAAATACTTCTGATGCTGTGCTGTGTATGCATAAAATGATAGGCTACATGGTGCTACATACTGTCCTAATACCAAACAGATATTTAAATCATAGTTGTTACATCCTTCACTCCTAGTTCTGTATCTCTGTAGCCATCCTCACTCTGTCTTTGGCCAGGAGTCTCAACCCACAAGAAAAATATATAGGATACAACACCAGGAGCTGCTACGACACTTCAACGGATACACTATTGCACACCAGCAGAAGCCATTCCATAGGCAACTGAGACACATTCAACCCCTATGAACTCTCCTTACTTTAAGAAACCAGAAATCTGCATTCTAGTTCTTCCTGAGCCACTGAAGTTCTAAGGTTACCCCCTTCTATTATCATTAGTTCCATTCACATTATTCCTGTCTCTCACTGTTTCTTACAATCTCTTGTGACCATATGCAGCCCATGGGCATTGCCATGCAGCGAGGACTTTTAGGATATACTCCACAAAAAGACCCTACCACAAGCCTGTTCTGAGAGCCCTAGCCAGGAGAAAAGCTAGATACCAGAGCAGCTTATAGGAAGCTGAGGCTCAAATAGACTTTCCTAGGGACAGGGTCTCAGCTGTGCGAAGTAGAAACATCCCTGCCTTATGTCAAGGCCAGGGAATCTAGGAATGAATAGAATGAGAAAGTAGGTATTTAAAAGCTTGGTGCTTTTACTTATTTTATTAATTTATTTTTGAATCCTCACCAGAGGATATATTTTTATTTATTTGAGAGAGAAAGGAGAGAGAGAGAGAGACAGAGAGAGAGAGAGAGAGAGAGAGAGAGAGAGAGAGAGAGAGAGAGAGAGATCAGTTGCCTCCCATATGTACCACTCTGACCAGGGACAGAACACACAACCTAGGTATGTGCCCTGATTGGGAATGGAACACACAACCTTTTTGGTGTATAGGATGACTCTCCAACTAATGTGCCATCTGGCCAAGGCAAAGGCCTGATATTTTTAGACTTTCATATCTGTAGCCCCATACATGAACACATATAAATTGGAGTCTAGTGTATTTTTATTTTTCAGGGACCCCATTAATTTATGGCCTTATGCTCTTTATATTTCACTCTGATTCTTAGCACCTCTTCTCCAGCTTTGACTTCTTCTGTTCTTTCTTTGATTCTGGTTTGGTTTCTTCTGGCCAAGTGATGATCATGATTTTGAAAAATATACCTTGTTCATTCTAGTCTACCAATCTAGAATCAATGATATAATACCTCAATCAATAAAGAAAAGCTTTTTGCCAACGACCATACAGAAAAACTTTTCCTATTACCTAGCATCTTGCATTTGTTCAAGCCTGGGGAAAGTGCTCTTGTTGTTAGAGAAACATATAATAAAATGAATCATACAATGAAAATTGATTTTAAAATTCATTATTTTATAGACATTTATCTCATGAATGTTCTGGCTGGGCACTGTATTTGGGTTAGAAATAAAGAAGTAGATAAAGCATGTGTGCAGTGGTTCTCAACCTTTTTTAATGCTGTGACCTTTTAATACAGTTCCTCATGTTGTGGTGACCCCCAATCTTAAAATTATTTTCATTGCTACTTCATAACTGTAATTTTGCTACTGTTATGAATCATAATGTAAATATCTGTGTTTTCTGATGGTTTTAGGCTCTACAGCAGCAGTTCTCAACCTGTGGGTCACGACCCACAGGTTGAAAACTGCTAGCAAGGTCGCCTAAGACCATCGGAAAACAGATATTTACATTATGATTCATAACAGTAGCAAAATTACAATTATGAAGTAGCAATGAAAATAATTTTAAGATTGGGGGTCACCACAACATGAGGAACTGTATTAAAATGTCACAGCATTAAAAAAGGTTGAGAACCACTGCAGGAGACCAATATACTGTGGAAGTTTGTATGCAGGTAAATTGTAATATAAACAGTAATTCTATAATATAATCATATGGCAAAATGGCTGTAGTAAAATAATCTCAGCAGAAATCCTATTGGAGTGACAGTGAAGGGATGAAAAGATGTAAACCCACAGAGCATCTTAAGAGAGGAAGTAATAGCAGAGGAAGGGGCTTACCATTTCAGATTATGGGAATCAAATGGACAGTGACTTTAAGGAGGGCAAAGGAATGGGGAGGGGAAGCAGTCAATGAGAAACTACCAGATTTTCACATTAGAACTATGAAATACTCAGGAGTTAAAGGAAAGTGGAACTAAAAATAGGAGGATTGTTTTAAAGTCTGTATTAGCATTTTTAGACTCTTAGATTCCTTCTCTCAGCCTGTGCAGCAGGATAACTATTCTAATTTTATTTAACAATAGGTGGTAGGCTTGTTTTATAGAGAAGTGAAGGTGGAGGAATTCTTTTGGGTTGGAGGTTGGCTGAGTTTAGAATTGGAATGGGATGCTAGACTGAAACCAGGGAAGTCATTGAAAGTCTGCACTTAGCACAATGACTCCCCCTGCCTCCTTCACCTCACCTATATTCTTTCTGCCACTCACTTCTCAGATTTATACTCCACAGTATGTCCTCTTTTGAAAAGTGTCTATTTATATCCTTTGCCCATTTTCTTTTATTGGATTGTTTATCTTCCTTTTGTTAAGTTGTATGAGTTCTCTAAAAATTTTGGAGATTAAACTCTTATCTGAAATATCTGGCCGGAGGAGAGCAGGCTTCAGAACTCACAGGAACTGTGCTTAGGGTAGCTAGAGTCTCAATGATTGTGGGACCTCAGCCGAGGCAGCAGATCTCTGGCGGGGGTGGCTATATAGTCCCAGGTGTTATCTGAGGGTACCCTGGGTGGAGATGAGGCTGGGATCCCAGTCACAGCAGCTCTCCCCTTCAAAGAAGCATGGCTTCTCCAGAAGAGCCGGCTGCTTCAGGATTATTTGTATTGGTAACAGATGCTGCCTGGTTAGGTAAGCCAGGTAGCCAGCCCCCGGAGGTCCCGTAGGATCTAACTATGCCTTACTCTCATTCCCCCACACATGTCCACACACTCCTCTTTTGCTCCCTCACTCATTCATGCTCTCTCCCTCACTGCTGCCTTCTTTCTGCCTCTGTAGTTGGATCTGGAATATTATTGACTCATTTGTGAATGGAGTCTCCTCTCCAGTTGTCTGTTTATCTGGCTCACTCTCTACCACACTGGCCAAACAGGATAAAATTCACCTCAATAAGACACAACACAAAGATAAGACACAAATGTACTCACGACACTAATAACCTCAACATAAGTGACCACCAGAGAAAAGAGAATTAGTGGAGAGAAAAGAGAGCACAAATGATATCCAAGAGAGAAAAAATGGTATAAGAGAAAAGAAAAAGAAGAGAAAGAAAAAATATGTGCCTAAACCGGTTTGGCTCAGTGGATAGAGCATCAGCCTGCAGACTGAAAGGTCCCAGGTTCCAGTCAAGGCCATGTACCTTGGTTGCAGGCACATCCCCAGTAGGGGGCGTGCAGGAGGCGACTGATCGATGTCTCTCATCGATGTTTCTAGCTCTCTATCCCTCTCCCTTCCTCTCTGTAAAAAAATCAATAAAATATATATACAAAAAAAGAAAAAAAAATGTGGGGAGAAAACAACAGATAGACCAAAACATACAAACACCAAATACTCTGTAAAGAGGGTGGGAGGCAGAATCTTATATACAAACGTAAGGTTAAGGAATTGGATGAATATGGAGGACCTCAGTTTAATATAGAGGAAGTAGAAAGCATAAGTGGATAAGAAGAGAAAGAGAAGGAAAAAAAATAGAAAAAATTCATAAAAATAGGATAAAATAAAAAATTAGAATGATATAAAATAATGTAAAAAGAAATAGAAAATAAAGAAACAAATGAAAACAAAAATGAAAAAGATGTAACAAAATAATAATAAAATATAATAAACATAAAAATGAAAAGGTGAAGTGTCAGTCCTTTGGCTGGTTTAAGATCCCACTCTTCTGTACTGTTTGCCACTTCTCAGTTTCCTGTTGCTGGGACTGAAGGCTTCTTTTTAGGCTATTCCCTGAGGGATCTCAGGGACTATTCAGATTTTTTTTTTTGGTATCCTTTGTGCCACTTGGTGTAGTCTGGGTGTGGCTGTATTGGTTGCCTGGAGACTGCAGAGAGGGACTATCTCTTAAGGAGAAAATGGCTGCCTAGGTTCACATATCAGGTATGACTCAGCACCAGACTTTCGGCTACTCCTCCCTGACTCTCTCCTCTCCCCAGACTCCACAAGTCTGCACCTACACCTGTACCTCAGCCATGGGTGAGTGTCTATATTTGAAAGGTCCTATGAACTAGGTTCAGTGAACAAAAGCAAAGACTAAAAAGAGGGGTAGCACAGCCTGGATAGCTGTCCAGAATGCCCCCTATAGGCTCAGTCTTTCATAACTGCAGACTTAGATCTAGAATCTCCTGCCACCAGCAGTACTGAGGACCCTCTTTCCACAATCCCAAGGGATGCAGTCTCAATGCTGTGCAATTTCCCTCTGACCCTCTGGGCTTGGAGTTCTTTCCAGCCCAGAGCCCTGTTTTTACCATTCTCCAAGTGCCCTCTGCCCTTCCTGGCTGTGAATTGTCTCACCACCTCTGTCTACGTTTCCAATTTGGGGTGCATGTTATTCAATTTAGTTGCTTGTTCTACCTGCTCCAGGACAAGGCTTGGAACATATCCATTTATTCTGCCATCATTTTGTCTTTCCTGTTCTACTTTTAAAATTTATTCTTTTTGCTGTTTTGAGTGGGTGTTTTCTGCTACTTTGTCTCCCAAATCACTGATTTGATTCTTTGCTTCTACTAGTCTTCTGTTAATTCCTTCTAGTGTATTCTTTATTTCTGACTTGTTCTTTTTTATGTTTTCTATTTTTTTACGTTTAGCATCTGTTTATTGAAATTCTCACTACATTTCTTTTTTTATTATTTTTATTTTTTAATAAATTTTTATTGTTCAGTTTATTACAGATGTTCCTCTTCCCCCCCCCCAGAACTCCCCTCCATCTGATTTATAACCCCCCGCCATTGTCCTCATCCATAGGTGAAAGATTTTTGTTCAATCTCTTCCTGCACCCCTCACTCCTCCTTTCCCCTGAGAATTGTTAGTCCATTCCCTTTCTATGCCCTTAATTCTATTATATTCACCAGTTTATTCTGTTCATCAGATTTTTTTTATTCACTTGATTTTTAGATTCACTTGTTGATAGGTATGTATTTGTTATCACTTTGCTGTTCACAATTTTTATCTTTACCTTTTTATTCTTTTTCCTCTTCTTAAAGAAAACCCTTCAGCATTTCATATAATCCTGGTTTGGTAGTGATAAACTTCTTTAGCTTTTTCTTATCTGTGAAGCTCTTTATCTGCCCTTCAATTCTGAATGATAGCTTTGCTGGGTAGAGCACTCTTGGTTGTGAAAAGAAATGAACTCCCCTCCATCTTGTCTTATAGGGCTGGGCCCCCTGCCTAAACCTCCTCCCTTTTTTGGGAGTGGCCACAGGTGTGCCAGCAATGTCCTAGCTTCCATGACCACCACCCAAATGGAGCAATGAAGCTCCAGGAACACAGCGAGGGTCCTAATTATGCTAAACCACAGAAAGACCCTAATTCAATTGACCAATCTCTGTAACCCTCGTCATTTTCCTAAACCCTCCCAATTATCCTACCCCATATAACTCATTGTTCCCCTCCCCCACCCCTGCTTGCTCTCTTGTCTCACTGCTGCACCAGAAAGAGGCTGGGAGTCAAACCCAGTTTGAATAAAGACTCTTTGCTTTTACGTCAGAAAAGGCTCCCTGGTGGTTGATTATTGGGGACCCCGAACTCAGCATAACAGTTGTAGGTTCTTGCTATTCATCACATTGAATATTTCCTGCCACTCCTTCCTGGCCTGCATAGTTTCTGTTGAGAAATCAGTTGACAGTTGTATGGGTACTCCTTTGTACATAACTGTTTTTCTCTTGCTGCTTTCAAGATTCTCTCTTTGTCTTTTGCCCTTGGCATTTTAATTATGATGTGTCTTGGTGTGGTCCTCTTTGGATTCTTTTTGTTTGGTGCTCTGTGTGCTTCCTGGACTTGTAAGTCCATTTTTTTCACCAGGTAGGGAAAGTTTTCAGTCATTATTTCTTCAAATAGGTTTCCAATATTTTGCTCTCTCTCTTCTGGCACTCCCATAATTCTGATGTTGGTACTCTTGAAGTTGTTCCAGAGGCTCCTTATACTATCTTCACATTTTTGGACTCTTTTCTTTTTGTGTTTTTTGTTCCCTTATATTTCAGATCTTTGATTTGATTCTTGGGGTCCTCTAGTCTGCTGTTGGATTTCTGTATATTATTCTTTATTTCAGAACATGCATGCTTAATTTCTGACTGGTCCTTTTCCATTTTTTTTTTTGGCATTCTCATTAAGATCTTTGAAGGTCTCACTAAGTTTCTCAGAGTTCTCAATAAGTTTGTTGGCAGTTTGTAGAAGATTCTTGAGTATCCTTATAAATGTGGTTTTGAACTCTTATGTCCTGCTTTCCTCCATTTCTTTCATTTGTGACATGTTTTTTGGTCTCCACATTTTGGCTGCTTCCCAGTGTTGATTGAGTGGTTTTGTGTGCTAGTTGTCCTTAGGGCCCAGTAGCTCCACCTCCACAATCACCTAAGGTGGACACTCTTGGTGCACCCCTTTGTGAGTTGGGTTCACAGTCTTGTTGTAGTTAAGCCTTGATTGCTATTGGTATACTGAAAGGGATTGACCTCCAGGCCAATTGACTGTGAGGCTTAGTTGTGTCTATTAATGGAAGAACTGCTGTGCTAGAGACACCCCTATGGGGCAAGATTTGCTTCAGTGGGGCTTTGGTGCTCATTGAGTCTGCCTCTTAAGTGTGTCACTTATGTATGTAAGGAGTTGAAATCTGGTGTGACTCTAGGTACACTGGTTCCTGGATCTCCAAGGAGGTGCAAGTCAGCTAGTATCTGAGGCCACCCAGCAGGAGCTAAAGGGAGCTATGCAGATTTCTCCTCTTTGCATGGAGTTTGGAAGATTTGGAGTTGATTTCTCTTCTTTGCTTAGAGTTTGGAAGTTTTGGAATTGTCTGACCCAGTTGCAATTTGTTAGGTTAAGTTACCAGAGGGCAGGCCATTCATATGCAGAAGTCGCCACAGAGCTGGGTGGGTTTATAAATTGGGCAGGGCAGGGTCTCAGGGAATCACTAGGCTAGGGCGTGGCAAACAGCTATGGCTGCCAGTCAGCCCTCTCTGCCACATTCTGTTCAGTGTCCTGTGTCACAGTGCAGTAAACAATGATTCCAGTGTGCAATTCTGCAAGAGAGCCACCCTCCCTTTTTGGCCCAATGGCAGACAGTCCAGTTTCTCCCTGTGTGAGCCCCAGAAACTGGAGTTCAGAGAGTTGGGAACTTGTAACTCCCTCCCAATTGAAAAACAACAGCGCTTGCCAGCCCGATTTGCACGCATCTCTGTATCTCTGCCTTTCTGAGCCTCTGCACGTCCTACCAGGTCTGGATGCACTTTTTTCTTTCCTTCTAGTTGTAGAACTTCCACTCAGCCAGCTTCCCTGTGGTTCTGGGGGATAGTTGTTTTGTCTTTTAGTTATAGTTTTGGTGTGGTTGCGAGAGACAGCACGTATAGATGTATATCTTATGCCGCCATCTTGATTCCCCCTCACTACATCTCTTGAATATTCTTATAAACAGTATTTTGAACACTATATCTAATAGATTGCTTGCCTTTATTCTGTTTAGTTCTTTTTCTGGAAATTTCTTCTGTTCTTTCACTTGGGGTGTGTGTTTTTTCTCTTCATTTTGGCTGCCTCTTTCTGTTTGTTTCTATGTATTAGGTAGACCTGCCATGTTTCTCCATCTTGGAAGTTGCCTTATGTAGTAGGTGTCTTGTGGGGTTCAATGGTGCACTCTTCCTGATTACCTGTACCATGTGTTTCAGGAGTGTCCCTTGTATGAGTTGTGTGCACCTCCTGTTGTTAGTACATCAGTGGATGTGGTGGACTGTTAGGCTGATTAGCTGTACGTATTGGCCATGACCACAATGTACAAGCTACTGTACAGAAGCTTACTGCATAGAATGGGATTTTCTATAGCAGGATCTAGTGCCTACTGAGACCATCCTTTGTGTGTGCTACTTGTGGAGCTAATCTGGTGGTGCTCTGTTGTGATCTGAAAACAACCACTAAGTTTATTAGTTGTGGTTCTCTTGGGAGGAAATCTGGTTCAGGTGAAGGTCAACTGCTGCCTATGTCTTGCCTATGGTTTCCTGGTAGCAGCTACTAAGTGATCTGTGGTATTAGCTACCTGTTCTGGGCCTGAAGATATATGGGAGAGGCTATGCTATCAACCAAGGCTGGCTTGTAGTATGGATATTTTAATGATGTCCTGGGCAAGCTCAGCAAAAGGACACCCTGAGATGCCTGCCAGCTGCCTGTAGAGCTTAGCCTTAGAAATCACTTCTGGTGATACGTGAATTGGGTGAGATGGGATGTCTCAGGGAGTCATCAGGATAGTTCAAATGGTGTTCACCATGTAAATGCAGATTAAAATTTGGCTGTGTTTGGGGAGGGCCCAATACAGGAAAATGGTGCCTGACTGCAGGCCATGTGCGAGGAGAGCTCAATATAGGGATAATGGTAGCTGTCCCTCCAGCCTTTGTCTTGAAGCCACACAATTCAGTTTTTCCCTGTAAATTTAAGTGCCCCCTGAGCAGCTGTTTCTCTGCTAGAGCCCAGGGTGAGCACCTGCAGGTGAGTGCATAGGCCCTTTAATTGGACAGTTGGGTTTCTAGCAGCCTTCTTTTTCATGAGGTTGGATGGAATCCCTGCTGATTTTCATATTCAGATGTTGTGGGGACTCCTCTTCCTGGCATTGGTGCCCTGGGCTGGACCCCTCTCTTCTGGAACCTCTGCAGCTGATATATCTATTCACGTCTAGTCATCACATGTGTGTGTGAGACCAGCCTGTTTTGAATCTCCACCACTCTTACCAATTCTTAGTTATAGGACTTCTATTCATCTAGTTTTAATGGTTTTCACATTGATTGTTGTATAATTTATTTCTAATTTTAATGTGGTTATGGGAGGAGGCAAGCATAGTGTCTACCTACTTCATCATCTTGACTGGAATTCAGTTTATACTGCCTTTAACCTATTTGTCTAAACCCACATGAGTGTGAATTTTATCCATTTTATTTTAGAAGAGGCATAACCTATCGTTTTATTATTTATTTACTTACTATTTATTCTTGACACTTTTATAAGTATCTTCCATTTCCTCCCTTTACTCACCTCCACCCAGCCCCCATCACTCCTTCCCTGATCTTCACCACACTGTTATCTGTGGTCATGGGCTATGCATATATGTTCTTTGGATATTGTCACCTTCTTTAATCCAGTTTCTTTATTTCCTCACCCCTCTAACCACTGTCAGTTTGTTCTATGTTTCCATGCCTCTGGTTCTATTTTGTTTATCAGTGTATTTTGTTCATTACGTTTCACATATGAGTGAAATCATATGGTATTTATCTTTTTGTGAGAGCTTATTTAGCTTAGAATAATAATCTCTAGGTGTATCCATGCTATCACAAAGGATTGATTTCCTTCCTTTTTTTTGTTTACCATTATGTAGTATTCTATTGTGTAAATGTACTATAACTTTTAAAATCTACTCATCTCAAATGGGCACTTGAGCTGTTTCCAGGTCTTGGTTATTGTAAATAATGTTATGAACATAGGGGTGTATATGTTGTTTCTGATTGGTATTTCGGATTCTTAGAATATATTCTCAGAATTGAGATCATTAGTCAAAAGACAGTTCCATTTTTAATGTTTTGAGGAAACTTTATACTGTTTTCAACAGTGGCTGCACCATTTTGCATTCTCACCAACAGTGCATGAGGGTTCATTTTTCTCCACATCTTTGCCATTTCTTGTTTGTTAATTTATTGATAGTGGCCATTCTGATAGGTCTGAGGTAATATTGTGTTGTGACTTTAATTTGCATTTCTCTGATGATTAGTGACTTCAAGCACTTTTTTCTGTATCATCTGTATGTCCTCTTCAGAGAAGTGACTATTCACGTCCTTTGCCCATTTTTAATTGGATTGTTTGTGTTCTGGGTGTTGAGTTGTATAAGTTCTTTATATATTTTGGAAATTAACTCTTTTTCAGATGTTTCATTTGCAGATGTGTTATTCCATATCGTGAGTTTCCTTTTCAATTTTTTTGATAGGTTCCTGTGCTGTGCACAAGCTTTGTAGATTGATGTAGTCACATTTTTTATATTTTCATTTGTTTCCCTCACCTTAGGAGATAAAAAGAAATCACTATTGCTATGAGAGATGTCTAAGGTTTTACTGCCTATGATTTCATCTAGAATTTTTTTTATGGGTTTGCAACTTGTATTTAATAATCTTTTATCCATTTTGAGTTTATTCTTGTGTGTGCTTTAAGTTGGTGGTCTAGTTTGTTTTTGGGCATGTATCAGTCTAATTTTACCAACATCTTTTATTGAAGAGAGATTATCTTTTCTCCATTGTGTGCTCTTGCCTCCTTTGTCTAATATTAATTGACCATAGAGAAGTGGGTTGATTTCTGGACTCTCTGTTCTGTTCCATTGATCTCTCTGCCTGTTCTTTTTTTAAAAATATATTTTATTGATTTTTTTTACAGAGAGGAAAGGAGAGGGATAGAGAGGTAGGAACATCAATGAGAGAGAAACATTGATCAGCCACCTCCTGCACACCTTCTACTGTGGATGTGCCCCCAACTGAAGTACATTCCATTGACCAGAACTGAATCTGGGACCTTGTAGTCCACAGGCTGATGCTCTATCCACCTAGCCAAACCATTTAGGGGTGTCTGCCTGTTCTTATGTCATTTTGATTATAATGATCTTATACGATAGTGTGATATCCAGTATTGTGATCCCTCTAATTTTGTTCTTTCTCAGGTTTGCTGAAGCTATTTGGGGTGTTTTTGGTTCCATATAAATTTTTTGGAATATTTGTTCTAGATCTGTAAAATATGCCATTAGTATTTTAATAGAAATTGTGTTGAATCTATGGGTTGCTTTGTGTAGTATGGACATTTTAATGATGATAATGATGTTAATTCTTCCAATCTATGAACATGGTATATGCTTCCACTTATTTGTATCTCCCTCATTTTCTTTTTAAATGTTCTATAGTTTTCTGAGAATAAGTCTTTCACCTAATTGGTAAAGTTTATTTCTAGATATCTTACTTTTTTGTTGTTGTTGCAATAGTGGTTCAGAAGGTTTTGTCAGTTATTCTTTGTGATAGTTATTATTATTGGTATATAAAAGTGCCATCAATTTCTGAATATTAATTTTATAATCTGCTACTTTGCCAAGTTCATTTATTATATTATGCCATTTCTTCTTCTTGTCTAATTGGTGTGACTACGACTTTCAGAACTATTTTGAATAAGAGTGGTGAAAGTGGACAACCCTTTCTTGTTCTTGTTCTTAAGATAAGTGTTTTTAGTTTCTGTCCATTGAGTATGATGTTGGCTTTGGTTTGTCATATATGGCTTCTATTATGGTGAGATATGTTTCCTTGGTTCTTAGTTTTCCAGGAGCTTTTATAAAAAATAGGTGCTGGATTTTGTTGAATGTCTTTTCTGCATCTATTGATATGATCATGTGATTTTTGTCTCTCATTTTGTTTATGTAATATATCGCAATTAATGTTGATATTGTACTAAGCTTGCATCCGTGGGGTAAATCCCACTGAAAATGTTGTATGATCTTTTTAATGTATTGCTGGATCCGATTTGCTAATATTTTGTTGAAAATTTTAGCATCTGTGTTCATCAGCGATATTGTCCTGTAAATCTCTTTCTTTGTAGTGTCTTTATCTGGTTTGAGGATTAGGATAATGCTGGCCTCAGAAAAAGAGCTTGGGAATCTTGACTTTTCTGGAATAGTTTGAGAAGAGTAGGTGTTAATTCCTCTTGGAATGTTTGCTAAAACTTTCCTGTAAACCTGTCTGGTTCTAGACTTTTGTTCATTGGCAATTTTTGATTACTGATTCAATTTCATTAGCTGTTATTAGCTTACTCAGGTTTTCTAATTCTTACTGATTCAATTTTGTGATATTGTATTTTTTAGGAATTTGTCTACTTCATCCACATTATCCAGCTCCTTGGCATATAGTTGCTCATTTTTCATATATTTTCTTACAGTTCTTTATATTTTTGTGGTTTCAGTTGTTACATTGTTTCTTTCGTTTCTGATTTTGCTAATTTGGGCCCTCTTTTTGTTTGTTTGTTTGTTTGTTTTTTAGTCTGGCTACAAGTTTATTAATCTTGCTTATTGTTTCAAAGAAGCAGCTCTTGGTTTCACTGAAGTTGTGTATTTTTTTTTTTTAACTCCATGTCATTCATTTTCATTCTGATCTTTATTATTTAATTCCTTCTACTTACTATGGGCTTTCCTTGTTGTTCTCTTTCTAATTACTTAAGTTGTAGGGTTAGATAGTTTATTAGAAAAAAAAATTTTTGGGGGGGTAGGCCTGTAAGTGTTATGATCTTATCTCTTGGGACTTATTTCATTGTGTCCCATAGATTGTAGTTGTTGTGTATTGATTTTCATTTGTTTTCAGTAAGCTTTTTATTTCTTCCTTGTTCTCATTGATTACCCATTCATTGTTCAATAACATCCTATTTAGTCTCCATGTGTTTGAATATTTTTGAGTGTTTTTATTGTAGTGGATTTCTAGTTTCATGCTATTTTGATCTAAGAAGATGCCTGATATCATTTCAATCTTCTTGAACTTGTAGGGACATAGTTTGTGTCCTAATATGTGGTCTGTCTTTTAGAATGACTCATGTGCACTTGAGAAGAATGTATATTCTGTAGCTTTAGGGTGAAATGTTCTAGTAAATTTCAATTTTTTCCATCTGATCTAGGGTGTCATTTAAGGTCTCTTTTTCCGTGTTGATTTTTTTTCAGTTGCCGCTTGTGGGAGCCTGCCTAACCCTCTCCTGCCTCCACGTTTCCTACTAGGCTTGATGTGGCTTCCTTTTTATGTCCTTGGTTATAAGGGTTCTTTACAACTAGTCTTCAGTTGGTTAGTCAAGATGATTTTTCTATATTTTAGTAGTAAATCCAGTTTGATCCTGGGAGAATGTCAGTCTTACTCTTCCATCATCTTGGAATCTCACATTGTGGTTTTAATTTTGATTTCCATATTAAATAGTGAATTTGAGCAATTTTTATTATGAGTATTATATATTTGGATGTCCTCCCTAATCTGTTATTTGATCCATATTTTTAAATTTTTTCAAATATTTTTCTATTGAGTCATCTGATTTTCATTGAAGAAGCTTTTTTATGTCCTTCATATGAGTCTATTATAGGTTATATGTATTGCAAATGTCTTTCAATTCTTAGGTTTGCCTTTTTATTTTACTTTTTAAAAAAATTTTTTAAATATATATTTTATTGATTTTTTACAGAGAGGAAGGGAGATAGAAAGTCAGAAACATCAATGAGAGAGAGACATCAATCAGCCGCCTCCTGCACACCCCACAGTGGAGATGTGCCCACAAGCAAGGTACATGCCCCCAACCGAAATCGAACCTGGGACCTTTCAGTCCGCAAGCTGACGCTCTATCCACTGAGCCAAACCGGTCTTGGCTTACTTTACTTTTTTAATAACAGGTTTTTTTTAATTTATTTATTTTTATTGTTGACATTATTGCAGATGTCCTCCTTATCTCCCTCTATTTGTTCACCTTAACTCTAATCTTCTTCCTTACTTTCCTCCTTTCTTTACCACAGTATAGTCTGTGTCTATGGGCTATGTATATATATTCTTTAAGTATTTTTTGATGAACAAAAGTTCTTAATTTTAATTGAGTCCAGTTTTTCAATATTTTCTTTTATGGCTAAAGTTTATTTAAGAAATATTTATTTTTATTATGGTCATGAAGATATTCATATATATATATATATATATATATATATATATATATATATATCTGTGTGTGTGTGTGTGTGTGTGTGTGTGTATGTATTTTTTAAAAAATATATTTTATTGATTTTTTTACAGAGAGGAAGGGAGAGGGATAGAGAGTTAGAAACATCCACGAGAGAGAGACATCGATCAGCTGCCTCTTGCACGCCCCCTACTGGGGATGTGCCCATAACCAAGGTACATGCCGTTAACCGGAATTGAACCTGGGACCCTTCAGTCCACAGACCGATGCTCTATCCACTGAGCCAAACCGGTTTCGGCTATTCTCTTACATTTTTTTCTAAAACTTTATTCTTTAACATTTAAAATTTAGATCTATGGTCCTTCTGGAATTGAGTTTTGACCATGAGTATCCAATTGAACCAACAAGAAGTACTGAAAGACTATTTTTTACTATGTTCATGACAAGTACTGATATTCTTTTCTTCTAATATTTTATCTATTTTTGTTAGCAAGGTAATTATGGTATTTAAAATCCTTTAAGAATATTCTCTCTTTTATTTTATGGAATCATTTGTTTAGATTTGGTATAATTTCTAAGTTGTAATTTTAATGATCTGTAGGATGTGTGTATGGTTGCAAACTATCTTCCCATAGAATGCTTATTAATTTCCAAAGAGAATAAAATACAACACAAATTATTTTATAGGAGAGGAATTGAACAGTAACTTGAATAAGTGGTCAAAATTAACATTACCAACAGGTTGAGATGAATAGTGAAAACTTTTAGATGTGAAACCTTGAGAAAGGAGTATCACCTATTCAGTATTCCAGTTGAGAATAAATGACCTGAATTTAAATTCAAACTGAAATAAGGAGCATTCTATTAAAAACAAACAAACAAAAAACAGTGGAACATTCTACTAAAATGCTGATGTCCAAAAATTTTTTTAAAGAAATTTATTTCTCTAAATTGTTAATGTTATTAGTATAATGTTAATAGCATTTTCTTATTATCCTTTTAATGTCTTTTGGATCTGTAATGATGTATCCTCTTTTACTTCCCAGGCAATGCAAACCTAAGTACCTTTTAATTGCATTTTCTTCACCAAATTTCTCTAATTTGCATACCATCTATATATCCTTTTTAAAGTCCATATAATTATGTTATAATTGTTCTACATTGTCAAAATTTAAGTAGCTGAGCCTACATATTTACCATTTTTTTTGTATATGTCTTTTGACATCTTTGCCCTTTCATATGAGATTTTTTGATGTTCTACTTGAAAATACTTTACTATTTCCTTTGGTGTAGGTCTGCTATTTTTGAAGTGTCTCAGATTTGAACATATATAACCTTTGTAGTTGTAGAATAATTTCCCCTATCATAGAATTCTAATTTGATAGCTATTTTATTTCAGCAGTATCTAATGGGTTCATTGTTCCTATTGAGAAGTCAGATTCAGTCTAATTATTGCTTCTTTAAAGATAATTGGTCTTTTTTAGGAGAAATATCTTAGTCTTTACCTGTTCACATGTTCTTTTTTTCATTTTTTTTATTGATTAAGGTATTAATATGTCCATATCTCCTCATTGCCCCCTCCCACCACACTCTCATACATGCCCTCACCCCCAGTGTCTTATGTCCATTGATTATGCTTACATGCATGCATGCAAGTCCTTCAGTTGATCTCTTATCTTCCTTCCCCCTTCTTAGCCTTCGTGCTATAATTTGACAGTCTGTTTGATGCCTTTCTGCCTTGAATCTGTCTTTTTGTTCATCAGCTTATAATGTTCTTTATTATCCATAAATGAGTGAGATCATGTGGTATTTCTCTTTCACTGACTGGCTCATTTTGCTTAGCATAGTACTCTCTCGTTCCATTCATGCTGCTGCAAATGGTAAGAATTTCTTCTTTTTTAAAAGCAGTGTAGTATTCTATTATGTAGATATACTATAATTTTCTAAGCCACTCATCTGCTGATGGGCACTTACACTGTTTCCAAATTTTAGCTATTGTAAATTGTGCTGCTATGAACATAGGGGTGCATATATTTTCTGATTGGTGTTTCTAGTTTCTTGTGATATATTCCTAGATGTGGAATTGCTGAGTCAAATGGGAGTCCTATTTTTAGTTTTTTGAGGAAACTCCATACTGTTCTCCACAGTGGCTGCACAGGTCTGCATTCCCACCAGAGTGCACCAAGGTTCCTTTTTCTCCGCATCCTCGCCAACACTTGTCGCTTGTTGATTTGTTGATGATAGCCATTCTGACAGGTGTAAGATGGTACCTCATTGCTGTTTTGATTTGCATCTCTCAGATAATAATGACTTTGAGCATATTTTCATATGTCTCTTGGCCTTCCTTATGTCCTCTTTGGGAAAGTATCTATTTAGGTCCATTGCCCTTTTTAAAAAAATATATTTTATTTTTAATTTTTATTTTTTAAAGATATTTTATTGATTTTTTTTTTTACAGAGAGGAAAGGAGAGGGATAGAGAGTTAGAAACATCAGTGAGAGAGAAACATCAATCAGCTGCCTCCTGCACGCCCTCTACTGGGGATGTGCCAGCTACCAAGGTACATGTCCTTGACTGGAATTGAACCTGGGACCCTTCAGTCCGCAGGCTGACGCTCTATCAACCGAGCCAAACCCGTTTCAGCCCATTGACCATTTTTTTGATTGGGCTGTTTATCTTTCTTTTGTTAAGTTGTATGAGTTCCCTGTAAATGTTGGAGATTAAACGCTTATCAGAAATAACATTGGCAAACATGTTCTCCCATGCAATGGGCTTTCTTATTGTTTTGTTGATGGTTTCTTTTACTGTGCAGAAGCTTTTTATTTTGATGTAGTCCTGTTTGTTTATTTTATTTTTAGTTTCCATTATCCTAGGAGCAATATCAGTGAAGAAATTGCTTCAGCATATGACCAAGATTTTGCTGCCTGTGGATTCCTCTAATATTTTTATGGCTTCCAGTATTATTTTAAAGCTCTTTATCCATTTTGAGTTTATTTTTTGTGTGTGTATGGTGTAAGTTGGTGGTCCAGTTTCATTCTTTTGCATGTATCGGTCCAGTTTTCCCAACGCCATTTATTGAAGAGACTGTCTTTCCTCTATTGTATGCACTTGCCTCCTTTGTCAAATAATAATTGAGCATAGTATTTTGGTTTTATTTCTGGGTTCTCTATTCCATTCCATTGGTCTATATATCTGTTCTTATGCCAGTGCCAGGCAGTTTTGAGAACAGTGGCTTTATAATACAGCTTGTTATCTGGTATTGAGATCCCCCTACATTGCTCTTCTTTCTCAGGATTGCTGCAGCTATTTGAGGTCTTTTTTTTTCATTCCAGATGAATTTTTGGGGAGTTTGTTCAAGATCTGTTAAATATGCCATTGGTATTTTAATGGGGGGTGCCTTGAAACTCTAGATTGTTTTGGGTAGTATGGACATTTTATTTTTATTTTTAAAATATATTTTATTGATTTTTTACAGAGAGGAAGGGAGAGGGATAGAGTTAGAAACATCAATGAGAGAGAAACATCCATCAGCTGCCTCCTGCACACCCCCTACTGGGAATGTGCCCATAACCAAGGAACATGCATTTGACCAAAATCGAACCTGAAACCTTTCAGTCTGCAGGCCGACACTCTATCCACTGAGCCAAACCAGTTTTGGCAGTATGGACATTTTAATGACGTTCTAGAACTGTGATATATGTTGTCGGTATTTTAATTGGGATTACATTGAATCTATAAATTGCCTTGGGTAGTATGGATATTTTAATGATGTTGATTCTACCAATCCAGGAACATGGTATATTCTTCCATCTGTTTATGTCTTCTTCTATCTCTTTTTTCAGTGCCCTGTAGTTTTCCAAGTACAGGTCTTTTACCTCCTTAGTTAAGTTTATTCTAGGTATGTTAATTTTTTGTTGCAATAGTAAATGGGATTGCTTTCTTAGTCTCTCTTTCTGTAAGTTCACTGTTGGTGTGTAGAAAATGCCATATATTTCTTGGTATTAATTTTATATCCTGCTCCATTGCCAAATTCATTTATTAAGTCTACTAATTTTTGATAGAGTCTTTAGGGTTTTCTATGTGCAGTATCAAGTTATTTGAGAATAATGACAATTTTACTTCTTCTTTTCCAATATGGATGCCCTTTATTTCTTCTTCTTGTCTGATTGTTGTGGCTAGCACTTCTAGTACTATGTTGAACAGGAGTGATGAAAGCAGGCATCCCTATCTTGTTCCTGTTCTTAGTGGAAATGGTTTTAGTTTTTTTTTCCATTGAGTATGATGTTGCCTGGAGGTTTGTCATATAAGCTTTTATTATGTGAGGATATGATCCCTCTATTCACATGTTGCTGAGCGTTTTTATCAGAAAAGGGTGCTGGATTTTGTCAAATACTTTTTCTGCACCAATTGATATGATTATGTAAGTTTTGTCTCTCAATTTGTTTATGTGATATTTCATATTTATTGATTTGTGGATATTGTACCAGACTTGCATTCCTGTCTCACTTGGTCATGGTGTATGATCTTTCTAATGTAATGCTGAATTTGGTTTGCTAGAATTTTGTTGAGGATTTTAGCATCTATGTTCATCAGGAATATTGCCTGTTTGGATATCTCTCTCACAATCCAGGACTGCTGGCTCCTAACTGCAGTTGGATATCCTTTGAGGAGTCCCAGATTGGAGAGGATGCAGGCTGGGCTGAGGTACACGCTCTCCCCATGCACAAATTTCATGCGCTGGGCCTCTAGTATATCACATAAGCAAACTGGAAACAAAAATCACATAGTCATATCAATTGATGCAGAAAAAGCATTTGATAAAACCCACCACACTTTCTTGATAAAAACTCTCAGCAAAGTGTGAATAGTGGGATCATCCCTCAACATAATAAAAGCCTTATATGACAAACCTACAGTCAATATCATACTCAGTGGGCAAAAACTAAAAGCATTTGCCCTAAGAATCAGAATAATTTAGGGATACCCACTTTCACCACTCCTGTTTGACAAAGTACTGGAAGTGCTAGCCATAGTGATCAGACAAGAAGAAGAAATAAAAGGCATCTAAATTGAAAAAGAAGAAGTAAAACTGTTGCTTTTGCAGATGACATGATATTGTACATAGAACAACCTAAAGACTCCAAACTTAATAAATGAATTTGGCAATATAGAAGGATATAAAATTTAACATCTAGAAATCTATTGCCTTTTTATACACCAATAATGAACTCACAGAAAGAGAAACTATAAAAACAATCCCATCTATTACTGAAACAAAAAGAAATTAATATACCTAGGAATAAACTTAACTAAGAAGGTAAAAGATCTATACTTGGAAAACTATAGGACATTTAAAAAAGAGATAGAAGACATAAACAGATGGAAGAATATACCATGTTCCTGGATTGGTAGAATCAATATCATTAAAATATCCATATTACCTAAGGCAATTTATAGATTCAATGTAATCCTAATTAAAATACCAACAACATATTCTGCAGATCTAGAACAAACTCTCCAAAAATTCATATGGAGACCCCAAATAGCCACAGCAATCCTGAAAAAGAAAAACGAAGTTGAAAGGATCACAATACCAGATATCAAGCTGTATTACAAAGTCACTATTCTCAAAACTGCCTGGTACTGACACAAGAACAGACATATAGACCAATGAAACAGAACAGAACCCAGAAATCAATGCAATCTATTATGCTCAATTAATATTTGACAAAGGAAGCAAGAGCATATAATGTAGTCAAGACAGTCTCTTCAATAAATGGTGCTGAGAAAATTGGACAATACATACAAAAAAAAAACTATACTGCCAACATACACCCAAAATAAACTCAAAATGGATAAGAAACCATAAAAATTTTAGAGGAATCCATAGGTAGCAAAATAGCAGATATATTTTGTAGCAATATCTTTACGGATACAGCTCTTAGGCCAATGGAAACTAAAGAGAAAAATAAACAAGTGGGACTACATCAAAATAAAAAGCTTCTGCAGAGCAAAAGACACCATCAACAAAACAAGAAAGCTCACTGCATGGGATAACATATTTTCCACTTATCCTCTGAGAAGGGGTTAATCTCCAAAATTTATAGGGAACTCTTAACAACTTAACAAAAGGAAGATAAACAATCCAATCCAAAAATGAGCAAAGGACCTAAATAGGCCAAAAGATATATGAAAACATGCTCAAAGTCACTAATCATCCAAGAGATGCAAATTAAAATGACAATGAGGTACCATCTCACCCCTTTCAGAATGAGTACATCAACAAATGATGAGTGCTGGAGAAGATGTAGAGAAAAGGAACTCTCATGCACTGCTGATGGGAATGCAGACTGGTGTAGTTACTATGGAAAACAGTGTGGAGTTTCCTCAAAATATTAAAAATGGAACTCCCATTTGACTCAGTGATCCCATTCTAGGAACATATCCCAAGAAATCAGAAACACCAATCAGAAAGGTTATATGCATCCCTATGTTCATAGTAGAACAATTAACAATAGCTAGGATTTGGAAACAGCCTAAGTGCCCATCAGCAGATGAGTGGATTAAAAAGCTGTGGTACATCTACACAATAGAATACTATCTGCTATAAAAAGGTTCTAAGCATTAGAACCAGCATAGATGAACCTGGAAAACATTAAGCTAAGCAAAATAAGCCAGCTTAAGAAAGATAAATATCACTTGATCTTACTCATTTGTGGAATATAATAAACAACATAAATTGATGAACAAAAATAGATCCAGAGATACAGAAGTATCTAGCAGACTGTCAAAGTATAGGATGGTGGTAAGAGATCAACCAAAGGACTTGTATGCAGGCATTTAAGCATAATCAATGGACACAGACAATAGTGGGGTGAGAGTCTGTGCTGGGAGTCTGGAGTGGGGTCAATGGTGGAAAAAGGAGGCATACTTTAAATAATAAAGAACTATAATTAAGAAAATAAATAAGTAAAAGCCTAGGATAAATTTCCCAGGAGAAACTAAACCTCCTGGCACCTTGATCTTGGACTTCCAACCTTCAGAACTGTAGCCTTTCATTGACATTTCTTAATATATATACTTATACAGATATATATGTTATAATAGTTTATAATTTCTACTTGATTTCCCTTTAAACACATTCAATAATGTACTTTTTAGTGTTCAAAGTATTTGTTCACTATATTTTTATTGATTTTGTAATATGCTGTTACAACATTTCTAAATTATAATATTTAAAGCTGCCATGATATGGGAAATAGTACTGGGAATGCTCAATTCTAAGATCAGGGAAAAATCTCTCTCTGGGCTTCTATCTGGAAGATTCTGTGCAGAAGAATTAGCGGAGTAATTGGCAACACTCTTGTAATAAAAACAGCAATGGGTTTCATAGGGATGACTCATATTATGTTTTTCAATAGAGACTATAACAGCTTTCTATATACATTTACATATTGCTAATTTATTCATTGGTAATAATACAAAACATTATTTAACTATGTGAGACATATGTAACTTTTTTTATCTAAGAAGTAAATTCTGAAACAGAATTCTTCAATAGATTCCAATGCATACGTTCTGTAGGTTGTATATTTTAGGATTTACCTAAAGAACACTTTCTTGAATAATGTAAAAGTATAAACAAAAAGACTCCTCAAAAATAAATTTCCTGAGGATAATCCTAGAAGAAGGGTCATGTTTGCTATGTTAGTTTTTCAAAGTAGGGAGAAAAATGACTATAACCTAGGAGATAAAGATGATATAAATGTAAAATAAGGAAGGTAAGTGTAAATTCCCTTCACACAGCTTGATTTTTCTCATTCAGACTCAGTTTTCCCTTCTGTGTAACCCTTTGCATTTGATTAATTCTTTCCTTCTCTTTGTTCAGGAAAAGATAAGCAGAAAGATGACTCTACCACGGAAGACCTGAATCCCTGGACGCATTTGCCTTCATCAAGTCAGGAAGCAACACATAGATCAGTGACTAGTGAGGTAAACCTAGAAAAAGAAGCATCTCTGATAATTAACTGTGGCTAGTATCCAAATCACTGACTAAGCTTTCTAAGAAATGGGTTTGAAAGAATGGGACTTTTTGAAACTCTAAAGAAAACTCTTTTAGCTGCTGTTCTAGAATTTCTTTTATTTGGGAATCTATTTTATTTTGTTAGTAACAAATACAAAATAACTTTCACATAAAATTTGAAGCAACTTTAAGTATATTGTGATGACATTTTTAGTTGATAAAGAAAGTGTGACACAGTGTCACCAAACTATGGTTAAAAAAATCTGGGGCAAAAACTCTGACCTTCATATATTATCTTCCTTGTGGAGATAACACCAGGTTTAGAGTAAAAAAGGGAAATTTTCATCTTGTGGATGCCTTGCATTTTTCTCTCATCTCATCTACTGGAGCTTTAGGACTTCCATCATGTTATAGTCCTCATAGTCACTTCCTGTAAATTATAGCATTAATAGAGATAAAAATTAGTATCAAGAATAAACACTGCCTCCCTTACTTTCCAATTTGGCTGCCACCTCCCCTCCTGCTTCTTTGAAAAACAACTTTGAAGACTGGTAGATTTTTATGTGACATGTCAGGTGGCCTTATCAATGGCACCAGTGCATCTCTTACCAGCGGTGTCTGACTCTTAGTGTGCTGCTGGGCTCTCAGCCCACTGTTAATACTTATCTCTGATCTGAATGGCAATTTGGAGGTGAGTAATTTCATAGAATATCCTGAGTGGATCCTTTGTATAACCGTAATTTACAACTGAGTACATTTTATCTATCTATCTTCTATCTATCTATCTATCTATCTATCTATCTATCTATCTATCTATCTATTTATTTTTACTTGACTTACCTAAAGTGAGTTTTGATATACTTTAAAGTTTCATTTTAGAAAAGAGTATCTTAGTACACTTCTGCATGGCTTTTAGAGTATATTGGGAAAGTTAGCTGATTTTTTTAAATCAGAATTTTCTGATTAAATAGCCATTTGATAGCCTTTCAGTTGTGATGATGTTCCTAAGAATTGTCTAAAGGCATAGACGTATAGATATTAAATTTGAAAGGTAGTCTAAGTTTTTTCTATTTCTTTTAGAGTGAAGAAACTAAGTCATAGAGAGAACTGAAATGATTCATCTGTGATATACAGTTCTTCATTATAGAGAAAAGCCTGGAAACCAGACTTATAGAATCACCTTGTTTTCACAAAATCATTGGCATATGCAGTGCAGAAAAGTTAACTTAGCCTGTTCACAAACAGTTATCCAGCCTTTTCTCTAATTTGACATTAATTTAATTTGGTGAATAATCTATGAGAAGATCTGGCATCTTGTGTCTTCTTAACATTGTTAGCCAAGTCACATATCATTCATCAAACGTATTAGAGCCCTAATGAGCCTTCAGTCTGAACTGCAGCCATCTAGAGCAGTTTGCTTCTTTGATAAATGTACTAAAGTTGACTTTGGAACATGATTTGAAATAAGTCTTGGGTTTAAATTGTACCAGGACTTCTGACTCAGGTGATATCACTTCTTTGAGTAAATGAGTTGTATGCAAATGCATTTTTAAATGTGCTATGCCAGAGATGGGAGGGATCCTATTGATGTGATAGCACCACCTCACTTCTCTATCTCATTACATTCACAATTTCCACATTTCTGTTTTATCTGGAAATTAATTTTTAGGGATTTGTTTTATGAACCACTATTAATAAACTAGTTTTCAGGACTAGGTTAACTCTATAGTACTCATTTGATTTATTAGTCACCCATTTAGTTTAATGAAAAGAAATCCTTGGGAAACATTTTTCCTTGATATTTTAAAGTAAAATAAGGAAAATACACAAAGCAGCACTAAGAAAAGAGAGCTGTTGTAACTATAGTAATAGCAGACAAAGAGACAAAAGCAAAAAGCATTAGGCATTAAGAGGTCACTACATAATACTGGAGGGGTTAGTTCACAAGGAAGACATAAAATTCTATATTTATAAATACCCAATTACAGTTTCAGAATATATAAATTCATACTTGACAAAACAACAAGGAGAAATAATTAATAACTTTACTATGATAGTGGACCATTTAAAAATATATCCTATCAACAGATTAGATAGTAGAAATTACCAAAAATCAATTAGCAAGCTAGGTATAATAAACATAAATAGAACTTGCTTTTAAAATTAAAGAATACACATTCTTTTTAAGCATACATGGGCCATTTATAAAGATTTATCAGATATCAAATCAAAATATCTCTCAGAAAATGTCAAATAATCTTAGAGTACTTATTGTGGTCTCTGACATAAAGAAACTCTGTAATAAGTTGACCACAAAGGGGTAAAATTTATATTTAAAATTTAAAGATACATACTTCTAAACTCATGTGTCAAAGAAGAAATTACAAAGAAATATTTTATAAAATATTTATAATAGAATAAATACAAAATTATATATGAAAACTTGTTTGCTCATTCATTATGCAGTGGTTAGCAAATATAATGGTATAATCTATATCATTACATTTACAATGGTACCAGTTAGTAAGTATATAGAAGTAAATATAAGAAAAGGTATGAGTTGCTATTGAGAATATATAAAACATTATAATAGCTATATCATATTAATGAATAATAAAACTTAATATAATAAAGATAATAGTTACCCTCAATTTCAACAACAATAATTTCATAATTTCAAAACTTTTGTTATGTGTTTGTGTGTGTGCATGTGATTTGATTGGCTGATTTAAAAGCTTGGAAAAACATAACACCAAAATTAAGTAAGACAATATTAGATAAGGAAGGAAAAGTGTGTGTATGATGAGAATGCTGGGTAGTTGTTTATATCTTTCCATTAATGTGCTTAGTTTTAAAATCTCTTTTGTTGGGTTCATGTTCTGGAATGATGGCTATATATATACCCGCAAAAGATATTCCAGGACTAGGAATCAATCAAAACACATACACCTGCAAGAGGGGGAAATTTAATATGTTTAAAAAAAATAAAAGTCACCAAATAACACTTTAAAAGATGAGGAGGCAGAACACAGGCTGTGGCTGGATATGCTGCATGAGAAATAGAGAGACATGAGGTGAGGGTGGGAAATTAAGCATTGTCTGCACCGAGGAAGGCTGCCCAGATGCTCGCCTGCTCCTTCTGCTCAGGATGCTTCTTTGCATAGCCCTTCCTGGTATTTTTTAGGTATATGGCTATTATGTATCACCCAACTCTGTTACTGCATTAACACTAATTGGCAGATGTAATTTTACATGCTTGCTTGTGTATTTCCTTTCTCCCCATGGGAATACATAGCTCCAGAGGGCAGGACACAAGCTTCTCTTGTTCAGTATTTCATCGGGAGTATTTAGAACAGTGTATTCACATCATAGGTCCCCAGAAAATAATTTTCAAATGAATAGATTAATTGAAACAGAATCAAGGGCCCAAATATTGATTACTGAATCTTAATTTTAATGACTTTTCCCCTTTCATTATATTCAATTCTGTTTACTGGTGGGCTAGGTACTGTACCGGAAGGCTGTGAATGCTACAAAGTGGCCTAAAGACCATCAGATAGTACAAATTCTCATGGCAGAGACATGCTTAGAATTACTGTATTAGATTATTCAAGTTCTAAAATAAAGAGAAATATAATGTTGGGAATATTTACAATAAACTCAATACTCATCGTAAACATTTCGGGGATGAAGTCATAATCTTTTTTTTAATGAAGCTTAATCTAGCTAGTGTATCTCAGTTGGTTGAGTATCACTATGTGCACCCAGAGGTTGCTGGTTTAATTCCTCATCAGGGCACATGCCCAAGTTGTGGATTGTGTTGTGCAGGAGGCAGCCAATCGATCTTTCTCTCTCATCGTTGTTTCTCTCTCTCTCTAAAAAATCAATGAAAACATACTTTTTAAAAAGAAAGAAAAGAAATATGAACTTATTTTATATTCACTTTGGAAAATAATTTGGGTGATTCAATAAAAATCACCTGTATATGCATAGTACTCTACAGTTTGTCTTGACAGATTGGAAAGTATTTACTAGGGAGAGACACATTTCAAATGATTTTCTAGGAGTAAATATCATGTGATTATGGTTTTAATTCTGTTATTTGAGACCTTAGTTTTAAAAATATTTAAAAAATTTAAATTATAGTTGACATACAATATTAAATTAGTTTTCAGGTGTATAAGATAGTGATTAGACATTTATATACCTTACAAAGTGATCATGCTGATAAATCTAGTACCCATCTGACACCATGCATAGTTATTACTGTATTATTGACTGTTTATCCTATGCTAGACTTTGCATTCCTGATTGTTCATATAACAGTCAATTTGTACTTCTTGTTGTATTTTAAGAAGCTACAGAAGTCATATTTTGAAAATGCATGTTTCTGAAATCTTAGCCATAATTTTCTATTCTTTCTTATTCCTATAGGTTTTTACACATCAAGTTAACTTAGATAAGGTAATATTCTCTTTTTCGGATTTCAAGCATAGTGATTTTGTGGACCTTTTTAAAGAATCTTCAGAAAGGTATGACTAATGAGCTTATTTAGTTTTCTGTCTATTCTTGTTAATAGCTATACCCCCTCTGAGTGGAGATAGTGAATAATGGCCCTCAAATGTTTGGTATATTTCAAGATACAGCTCTTTGTAATAAGTACGAGCTGATTTGGCTAGAAAGAGAATGTACTTACGATATCATAAATATGGTATTAACACAAGAAAACAATATGCCTACAGAATTTCATTTTTCTGGCATCTCAGCAATTCCACGGTTCCCAAGCTTTTGTAAATGTGTCTGGAGCTCCTAAGGTAAGGAAAAGCTTGGCACACAGTGGCATTTTATTAGAAATTATGGCTCAATCTATAAATAAAATAATATGCTGGAAACAATGAAACTCAGCTTGGTGAATTCTTTGTACTGTGTATGAAAAAAAATTAAAGAACCAGGAGAAAAGTAAATTTACATCAAGAAAAATAAAGAAACACTGGTAGCAACTCTTATGCTCATAAAATGTTTAGATATAGATGGTATATGCAAAACCATACCAAATAAGGAAACATCTAATTGAGTCATACATCCATAGAGATTGCTAAGTAATATTACATATAGTCACTGGGATAATACTCATAATAATGTGTACAGTATAAATCTTCTATGTTTAACTTTCAGAAGTACATTAAATGAAAAAGATATATTCTAATAGTATGTACTAAGCAGTAGGTACTAATTATATACTAAGCAGTATTTAAAAATACAAAATTTGCAGTTTACAGTTTAATTAGGGAAACACATAAAAAGACAAATTTAAATACAATGTGGTAAATAATAGTGCCAATGCCCAAGGACTGTGCGTATAGAAGATAGAGAACTATGGAGGGAGGCATTTCTTATCAGCTCTGTGAAGAAAAATATTTTTAAGATAGCTGGCAAGGAATGGTGAAGGATAAAATGTAAGAAATCTGAAATTACCCACAGAAGCAAAAGAAGAAATCATTTATTTTGTTAAAGTTAAAGGTTGAAACACATGAAGGAAAGTAGTAGAGATGACAATGAAAATGTAGATGGGGAGCAGGACTGCAGTGAGGAAGAGAGTGTGAGTGAGTAAGGGAGTGGCAGGGGTGTGTGTGGACGTGTATGGTGTGTGTGTATTTGTGTATGTGTGAGTGAGGGACAGTTAGGTCTCACAGGAATCTCGGGGGCTGGTGGATTAGGTTCTCCTGGACAAAGAACCCCTGCTACTGCCACAGGCACTCCCTGGACAGGCGTGGCTCTAACACAGAAACCATACCATCTTGAAGGGGACAGCAGTGGTGGCTAGAAGTACAGCCTCACCATCACCAGACTGGCCTTGGACATCACCTCGGACCCATGCAGTGAACTGCTGGTCAGTGGGAACTCACAAGAGATCCCTGTTGCAGAATCTGGGACCCCCACAGTGAGTGGGCTCCAAGGACCACACAGTGAGTGCACACCAGAGGGACCTCGTATACCACCCTGTTCAGACTCTGAGACCATGCAATTAGTGCACACTAAACGGACAGTGTGCATGCCACCTGCCATCTGCAGCTGACCTGAGGGACCAGATCAGTGAGGGAAAGAAGTACAACTCAGAATAAAGACAATCAAGGTGTGAGACTCAAGGTAGACCCAGCCTCTGGGCTAAGGACTCCATGACCACTGGACTCCTAGGGGCTTCAGCTGCTCAGATTTCAATCAATTTGCAAAGGTAAAGAACAGACAGTGACTCATATTCTCCTGCACTAGAGCAGCTTCCAGGAGACCTAGGATAGATACCAAGGGACCAGATTCAACAATATCAGAGCAAAATCCAGTGAGTTCTAATCTCACTAGTAGCAAGACAGAGGAGAAATCCTTTCTACCAATAGGATATCAACAATCAAGTGGGTTAGGAAAACAAATGCACCATATTTTCTGAAAGCTAAACATTATCTTTTCCTCCTAAAGCTTTGTCAGAAACAGTGATTGAGATTGACAGCTGGCTGACAGGCAAAGGAGGGCAAAGGCAAAGCCCAGGGAGCCAGCAGAACTTGGATGAACCATCCCTGAGCCCCATGGGCCTAAAAGGCATACCTTAGAGGACAGATTGTCCCTCCTGCTTGTGGCCACAGTCTGCGGAGACAAACACAAGTGATGGATCAGTGGGTCACCTAGAACAGCAAAGCAGCACATCCACAACAACTTGTACCATGAGGTCAAGGGTGAATCACATAGTTAGACAGCATGGGACAATAACATTCAAGACCCCAATACATCAGGAGAATCCAAATAACTCAAGTAAGGGGTTTTCCTAGAAGACCCAGCCAAGAGATATGAAAGACTGAGACTCACAAAATACTGTCTATATAGGACGACCCCCCAAAAACAACAACAACAACAACAACAACAAAAAGCTAGGTGGCTTAGTAACAAGAAACAAATACAAAGGGACAGCAAAAATGGTGAGACAAAGAAGAAAAAAGGAATTGCCAGAAAAATAAATGGAGGCAAATAATTTGTCAAATAAAGAATTCAAAGTAATGGTTTAAGGATGCTCAAACATCTGACTACTAATTACAAGCAGCTCAATGAGAATTATAAGGAGATGTGTAAAAAATATACCAATATGGATACACCAAGAAGAAATGAAGAATGACATGCCTGCAACAAATAACACAGTAGAAGGTTTCAACATAGACTAGAAGAAGCTGAGGACCAAATCAATGAGTTAGAAGATAAGGTAGAGAAAAACACATAATCAAAGCAGCAATTGGAGAAAAAAAAATTAAAAACCAGGAGAGTTTAGGGAAATTTAGGGACAACATGAAATGGAGCAACATCTGCATAATAGGGGTGCCAGAAGGAGAAAAAGCAGAACAAAGAATAGAAAGCCTGTTTGAAGAAATAATGACAGAAAACTTCACTGACTTGGGGAAGAAAAAAGTCACACAAGTCCAAGAAGTACAGACAGTCCCAGTCAAGATGAACTCGAAAAGACCCCACCAAGACACATCATACTAAAATGCTACATGTTAAAAACAAAGAAAGAATCTTAAAGGCTACAAGACAAAGTCAGAAAGTTACCTTAAGGGATATCCCATTAGGCTATCAGCTGATTTTTCAACAAAAACACATCAGGCCAGAGGGAGCGGCAGGGAGTATACAAAGTAAAGAAAAACAAGGGACTGAATCCAAGATACTCTATCCAGAAAGACTACCATTCAAAATTGAAGGAGAAATCAGTAGCTTTACAAAGGCTAAAGGAGTTTATTACCATCAAACCAGCAATGCAAGAAATCCTAAAGAGACTGCTTTAAGAAGGAATAATAGAAAGAGAGGGAGAAACACAGGCATAAAAATAAAAATGGCAATAAACAAGAACCTATCTATAATAACCTTAAAAATAAATGGATTAAATGTTCCAATAAAAAGAAAGGGTAGTCAAAAGGTTAAGAAAACATGACCTATACTTATACTGTCTACAAGAGACCCACCTCAGAACAAAGGACTCATTCAGACTGAATGTGAAGGCATGAAAAAAAAGTTTTTAGGCAAATGAAAATTAAAAAAAAAAAGCTGGGGTAGCAATACTTGTATCTGACAAAATAGATGTCAAAATGAAGGCCATAACAAGAGGTAATGGTGACCACTTCATAATACTAAAGGGATCAATACAATAAGAGGCTATAACTCTGGCAAACATATATGTACCATACAGGAGCATCCAAATACATTAAAAAACTTCAGGAAGTTATCAAGGGAGATATAGCAATGCAATCATAGTAGGGGACTTAAATACTCCATTAAGATCAATGGATAAATCTTTTACACAAAATACCAATAAATAAACAGAAATCCCAAATCACACACTAGATCACATGGAACTAATTGACAACTTCAGAGCTATGGAATATATATTTTTCTCAAGTGCACACGAGACATTTTCAAAGATAGACCACATGTTAGGACATAGGCTAAGTCTCTACAAATTCAAGAAGATTGAAATCATATCAACCACCTTCTCAGATCAAGATGAAACCCAAAAGACCCATACTAAGGCACATCATATTAAAATGCCATGTGTTAATGACAAAGAATTCAAAAAATACCATAAGATTAGAAATACACTACAATAAAAACATTAAAAACAATCAAACACATGAAAAATAAACAGTATGCTATTAAACAATGAATGGTTTACCAAAGAGATCAAAGAAGAAACAAAACAAACAAAAAAATCCTGGAAACAAATGACAATGAAAACAAAAATCCGCTGAAATTGGTTTGGCTTAGTGGATAGAGCATCAGCTAGCAGACTGAAGGGTCCCAGATTCAATTCTGGTCAAGGGTGTATCTTGGTTACAGGCACATCCCCAGTAGGAGGACGTGCAGGAGGTGGCCAATTGATGTCTCTCTCTCATCGATGTTTCTAACTCTCTCTCTCTCTTCCTCTCTGTAAAAATTCAATAACATATATTAAAAAGAAACAACACAAAAACCACAAAATCTAAAATCTATGGGACACAGTAAAAGTAATCCTGAGAAGGAAGTTAATAGTACTACAGGCCTACCTCAAAAACAAGAAAAATTTGTAATAAGTTATCTAACCCAATAACTTAAAGAATTAGAAAGAGAGCAACAATAAAAGCCCAGAGTGATAGAATAAGGAAATAAGAAAGGCCAGAGCATAAATAAATGAGAGATCAAAGAAAACAATACAAAACACACACACACACACACACACACACACACACACACTAAAACCAAGAGATGGTTCTTTGGAAGCATAAACAAGATTGATGAACTAGCCAGACTCAACAAGAAACAAAGAGAAAGGACCCAAATAAACAAAATAAAAAACAAAAGAGGTCGAGTAACAACTGACTACACAGCAAAACAAAGTCATAAAAAAATACTATAAACAACTCTATTCCAACAAACTGAGCAGCCTTTACAAAATAGATATATTCCTAGAAAAATGAAATCTTCTAAGATTCAATCAGAAATAATCAGAAAACCTGAATAGGCAAATAACTGCTGATGAAACTGAAGCAGTGATAAAAAAAAAATTCCGGCAAAAAAATGCCCTGATCCAGATGGCTTCACAGGAGTTTTACCCAACAATCAAAGAAGAACTAACACCTGTACTCTCCAAACTATTCTAAAATATCAAAGAGAAAGGAACATGTCGAAGCTCTTCTTATGAGGTTAGCATTACTCTAATTCCAAAACCAGATAAAGTATTACAAAGAAAGAGAATTATAGGCAAATATTCTTGATGAACATAGATCTTAAATTCTCAACAAAATATTAGCAAATTCAGCAATATATTAAAAGCATCATACACCATGACCAAGTGGGATTTATTCCAGGGATGCAAGAATGGTACAATATTTGCAAATAAAAGACTCCATAAAAAATTACTAGATTTAATAAGAGAATTTGACAACATAGCAGGATACAAATTTAACATCCAGAAATCTATGGCATTTTTATATACCAACAATGAACTCACAGAAAGAGAAATTAAGAAAACAATCCCATTTTACACTACAACAAAAAATTAAAGAATAAACTTAACCAAGGAGGTAAAGACCTGTACTACAAAAACTACTGGATGTTGAAAAAAGAGATAGAGTAAGATATAAACAAGTGGAAGAATATACTGTGTTCATGGATTGGTAGAATCAACATCATTAAAATATCCATACTACTCAAGGCAATCTACTGATTCAATTCAATTCCTATTAAAATACCAAATGGCATATTTCACAAACGTAGCAAAGAAACCCTCTCCAAAACATTATATGGAATAAAAAAAAGACCCCAAATAGAAAAAAGAATAAAGTTGGAGGATTGCAATACCAGATATCAAGTTATATTACAGAGCTACTGTACTCAAAACAGCCTGGTACTATCATAAGAACAGGCATATGGGTCAATGGAACAGAACAGAGAACCCGGAAATCAACCCAAGCCATTATGCTCAATTTGACAAAGGAGACAAGAGCATACAATAGAGGAAAGACAGTCTCTTCAATAAATGGTATTAGGAAATTAGCAGATACATGAAAAAAAATTAAACTGGACCACCAACTTACACCATACACAAAAATAAACTCAAAATGGATAAAAGATTTAAATCTAAGACATGTAACCATAAAAGTCTTAGAAGAATCCATAGGCAGCAAAATTTTAGACATCTCTAGTAGCAATATGTTTACCAGTACATCTCCTAGGACAAAGGAAATTAAAGAGAAAATAAACAAATAGGATTATATCAAAATAAAAAACTTCTGTACAGTAAAAGAAACCATCGACAAGACAACAGGAAAGCCCACTGCATGGGAGAACATATTTGCCAGTGATCATATGATAAGGGGTTAATCTCCAAAATTTATAGGAAACTCATACAATTTAACAAAAGGATGATAAACAATCCAATAAAAAAATGGGCAAGAGACACTTTTTGAAAGTAGATATATGGAAGGCCAAGAGACATATAAAAACAGGCTCAAAGTCACTAATCATCCAAGAGATGCAAACCAAAACAACTGAAGTGCCACCTTATACCTGTTAGAATGGCTATCATCAACAAATCAACAAATGACAAGTGTTTGCAAAGATGTGGAGAAAAGGGAACCCTTGTGCATTGCTGGTGGGAATGCAGACTGGTGCAGCCACCATGGAAAACAGTAAGGAGTTTCCTAAAAAAATTAAAAAAGGAATTCCCAATTGACCCAGTGACCCCACTTCTAGGAATATATCTCAAGAAATCAGAAACACCAATCAGAAAGAATATATGCATCTCTATGTTCATAGCAACCCAATTTACAATAGCTATGATTTGGAAACAGCCTAAGTGCCCATCAGTGGCTTAAAAAGCTGTGGTACATCTACACAATGGAATATTATATCACTATAAAAAAGAAGAAATTTTTACCATTTGCAACAGCATGGATGGAACTGTACAGCATTATGCTAAGTGAAATAAGCCAATTGGAGAAAGGTAAATACCACTTGATCTCACTCCTATCCTATCTAATAAAAGAATAATATGCAAATGGACTGTACCTCCACTATAACCACAAGCCACTCCCACCAGCCACGCCCAGCAGCTAATCAGAGCGAGTATGCAGATTAACCCAAACAAGATGGCTATGGCCATAGAGAGAGCAGGGTTGCCCCTGGTGATGGAGGAAGCCAAGCTTTACACCCTGGCCAGCCCAGGCCTCTGTTTAAGGCAACAAAGTTTCAATGGCTATGCCAGCAGAAGACTTGGCTCCACTCCAGGCTCAAAGTTTCAATTGTAGAAGACAAATAAGTCCCAGATACCAGGGCCTCCACTTGGGTCGCTGGGAGCATGGCCAGCCTGCAAACCACCACAGGCTTCTCACCCAGGCCATTCCACACCCCAAGGGAACCCCCACCTTGATTTGGGACACCCTTCAGGACAAACCAGCTGGCCCCCACCCGTGCAACAGGCCTCTATCCTATCTAACAAAAGAGTAATATGCAGATTGATCACCACTCCAACACACAAGATGACTGCCATCATGTGGTCAAAAGATCCTGCCATCATGTGGACACAATATGGCCACCACAAGATGGCAAGCAGGGGAGGGCAGTTGGCAGGGACCAGGCCTACAAGGGAGGGCAGTTGGGGGTGACCAAGTCTGCAGGGGAGGGCAGTTAGTGGTGATCAGGCCTGTAGGGAAGGGCAGTTGGGGGTGACCAGGCCCACAGGGGAGGGCAGTTAGGGGCAAACAGGCTGGCAGGGGAGCAGTTAGGCCTCAATTAGGCTGGCAGGGGAGTGATTAGGGGGTGATCAGGCTGGCAGGCAGAAGCAGTTAGGGGCAATCAGGAAGGCAGGCAGGTGAGCAGTTGGGAGCCAGCAGTCCTGGATTGTGAGAGGGATGTCTGACTGCCTGTTTAGGCCTGATCCTACCTTGATCAGGCCTAAACAGGCAGTGGGACATTCCTCAAGGGGTTCCAGATTGGAGAGGGAGCAGGCTGGGCTCAAGGACAACCGCACCCCCTCCCACCCCACCCCCTGCATGAATTTTGTGCACTGGGCCTCTAGTATCTCTAGTGTGTGTGTGTGTGTGTGTGTGTGTGTGTGTGTGTGTGTGTGTGTGAGAAATTTTAGAAAAACATCTTAGAAGACAGTAGCATTGTAGTTGAGAATGTGGAAGGATGAATTTTGAACAGGAAGAAAGTAAGAAGTAATGAAGAATGTTGATGCATCTAAGTACACATTTTAAAAGTAAGTTGAAAGAGTTCTGGTTTTCTGCCCTGCATTTTCTAGAAGTGGCTGCATTTTTACTACAGCAGAGGGTTAAGATCTGAACTAAATGCTGCTAGTACTTCAGGATTAGCTGCAGTGGAGGGATGGTAGAGAAAACCAATGATATATCAGTCTTTTCCAAAGGACTCTCTTATCTGAAAGCACCGAGTGACCCTAGTACTGCTTTCCCACAACCTAGGTAAAGAAGCAGAGAAAGTGAAAGGTGGATAGGTCCAAAATGGCTGGTTTTCAAGCCAGGTAAAAGGTGGAGGAAGTGGGGTTTGTGATCAGACACTAGGATTTTGGAATTATCTCTTTGGAAATGGGCCAGCTCCAGATGCTGACAATGAAAGTACGTGGTGGAACAGAAATGCTGGTGAATGTCAATAATTACTGTAGATTACCAGAGGTTCTTAAATGCATAAATTCTTTGATACCATGAACAAATATGTGCATTTATTTTCTAGTGAGAGTGAACACAGTATGTGGATGGCCGATGACACCTACCTCAGAGACAAGTGGATCAACGAGGATGAGCTTGCAGGGCCATCGCATGCTGTCTCCCCAACTGTGCATGGTATGACTGCTCCTCGTTCTGTTGAAGGTTTTTGAGCAGGCTGGTTTCAGAGCTGTGCACAAAAGCTTTTCTAAAACAGATGCAGGAGAGAGCTAGGAAGACTTTTTAAAATGGGAAAACATATTTTTGGGGATTTTCTTGCTGCATACTCTACATTTATAATGGCAAATTTCTATCCTTTCTTTAAATATTTTAATATATAAAACATGACATTAAAATGAGCTATTTTATATTTTCTTAAACTAATAATTATACATTTGTATAGACTTGAATATGACCTTCCTCATTCACCTAATGTTAATTCGTTGCATAGTATTTACTTTGTAAATAAAATAATAATTTTGGATTACACATAATCACATATTGTGGAGAATGAAGAAAATATAAGTATGTATAATAAAATAATAATACTGAAGAATATTCCAAGTATTTTCTTAAAATATATATTTAACCTCATATATTATAAACCTACATGAAACCATGAATTATATATTCATTTTATATATATATATAAAACTTTTGTGTGTGAAGTTAGAGGATCACATGCGTACTTTCAAGTTTGAGAGGAGTTTAGAGATCACGCATTTCAACCTCCCATCAAGTGCCAGATTACTTTCTCTAATGACTTTTTATTTTAAAAATGTCAAATCTAATTAAGGCAATATCACCCTACAATTATTAGAACACAAGTCTCACAAAAATAGTTGATAAGAAATAGTTTTAAAATATTGAAAATTTATTTACATAGAGTGAAACTCAGCCTTTTGGCACACAGTTCACAGAGGTCTGCCATCACCCCAGGCAGAGGCTGTTCTTGCCTGCAGGACTCTGTGCTCTTCTGCAGCCGGCCACCAGCACCCGCAGCCAGCAATGCTTTCATTCTGTTTCCTTTGGTTTCTTTCAGAGTTATATAACTGGAAGCATGCATATATGTTGCCTTTTGAGTCTACTTTCTTTCACTTTGCATAGTATTGTTGATATTCATCCATGCTTTTGCATTTATCAGAATTCACTTTTTTTTTCTCTGCTGAATAACATTCCACTCCATGACTACACCAGTTTTATTAGACATTCCCCAGTTGAAGGACATTTGGATTGATTTCAGGTTTTGCCAATTAGGGATAAAAGCACTACAACATTCACATTCTGTTGGGCTCAGTCAGTGATCGGCAAACTCATTAGTCAACAGAGCCAAATATCAACAGTACAATGATTGAAATTACTTTTGAGAGCCAGTTCTTTTAAACTTAAACTTCTTCTAATACCACGTCTTCAAAATAGACTTGCCCAGGCCATGGTATTTTGTGGAAAAGCCACACTCAAGGGACCAAAAAGCCTCATGTGCTTGCAAGCCACAGTTTGCTGACCATGGGGCTCAGTGACACAATTGTTAACCCTCCTCCTGGGTGTCTATAGAGAGGCACACCTTGAGCACCAGGTGTGAGACGCTATACAGAGACTGCCCCCTGAGGTGGGTGGTTCCGAGAGAGTCTGGAGCCTGTCAGGACCCCCTTTCATGTGCCCTTTGTGTGGCCAGTTGGGTCCAGCTCTGGTGTGGTATGAATCCAACAGAGCATGAGCCAAGCATTAGCACAAGAGAAGAAAGTGGTTGTTTTGGTTCTGGGTCTTCTTAGATGGGTTTCAAATGCAGGTCATTCTCAGACCTTGTGTGTACCTTGCTTGGGCTACCACTCCTTAGCTACTACTCTGTTCAGTGTTTGTGTCTACATCTGCTAGACCTGTGTGTGCATGGGAGGGTCCAGTCTATGTAAATGGGTCAGCTCCTCCAGCTCAGAGCTGGGGCCAGATCTGTGGGCTGTCCCACTGGGGCTCTCTAGGGCCGGCCTCCTCCGTGAGACACTTTGCCTTCTGGCTGAGGTTGCATGCTCTTTCTCCAGAGCTTCTGAAGAGAGTCAGTAGGGTTGCCCAAGCTAGCCTAGCTCCTAATGGGTCTCCGCCTGGGGATTATACCATCAGACATTCAGTGGGGGAAAGTGAGTCCCTGCTTCAAAGCCAAAGCCCTCAATGTCTGGAGTCCCAAGGCTAGTTCCCCCTCAGGGAGTTGCTGCAGGTTCAGGATGGGTATGACCAGCTAGCTGTCTCAGAGGAATCACTGAGCCTCTCACTGAGAATGCTGCTGGCCCAGCCCCCAGGAGGGCTAAGCACTTCCTCCCAGTCCCCCACAGTACCCTCTGAGGTCTCATTCTGCTCTGAGGTGCTCCTCTGTCCCCCAGGAACTGTGCCTAGTGGGGGTATCTGGGACTTCACATGGATGAACCAGTCTCCTATTGGGGTGGTGCCCACTGCCTACTGAGATGGGGGATAGTGAGGAAGGATGGGCACCACCTTTCCTTCACAGGCTGTGCTTGGAACTCCCAAGAAGTTCAGCTCTGTCTCCCCACCATGCAGTCACTGTGTACTCTCCCTTAATGCCTCCTTGGGAGACACAGTTCCAAAATCCAG
>JAAGEH010000021.1:8673251-8769394 GCA_011751065.1 Lasiurus cinereus
CTGTGTGTCCCAGGAGCACACCCTGCTCTCTCTCCTGTGTGTCCCAGCAGCAAACACTGCTCTCCCCCTGTGCTGTCCCAGCAGCAAACCCTGCTCTCTCTCCTGTGTGTCCCAGCAGCAAACACTGCTCTCTCCCCTGTGCTGTCCCAGCAGACCAGACCTGGGAGAGCTATCCCTTGGGAGGGCTCTGACCCTGCACTCCAGGTGGGAGAGCTGATCCTATTTCCCTAGCCACACAGACTAGTTGCTGATGGAGCTCTTACCAGTGCCTTTCCAGAAAGTAGAGGGTCCCTTAAAGTCACTGCTGGGAGCAGCCACAGATCCCTGGGCTGGACCCAAACAAAGCTGGGCTGCCTCTCCAGCCACCAGGGCTGCTTCACTGGGAGAGGCAGTCCCAGGTTCACAAGGGGACAAAATCCGCTGGTTCCTCCTGCCTGGTGTTACCTGAGCTTCTCTTCCAGTCTGTATTGCTCTGGGTTGGGGAGCCCTGTGGGGCATTGAGACCCCAGGCTCCCAGAGGAAGGGAACTTTGCCCCTCAACCATAGCTTGCTGGAGAGGTCTTTCCATTTCTGTGCATCTTTCTGGATAGCCATCTCCCAGTGGCTGCTCCAGTGCTCCAAAGACATAATATTTCTGAGCAGCTACATCTCTCTGGGTTTCTGTAATTCTGCTGTAAGTCCAATCTGTGGCTGCAACTGTCTTGTATGCACCTAGAGAATGCTTTTTACTTTCACATATTTGAGGATTTTCCAGATGTGTTATTGATTTTCCAGATGTGGTATTGAAAATGTTGATTTGGAAAGTTTAATCTCATTATGGTCATATGTACATGAATTCCTTTTAATTTATTAAGTTTTGAGTTTTGGCCTAGACTATTGTCTATGTGGTAAAAGATTCTGTATGTACTATTAAATAGAAAGTATGTTCTTCTGTTAAAGTGTATAACTATTTAATACCTGTCAATTATGTGTATTTATAATGTATCTATTTTTTAGTTTTATTGATTATATCATATATTATTCTTGTGTATGTGTCCGTGTGTGTATCTACTTGAACGTCTGTGCACTTGATCCGTTTTAATAAGAAATGTGTTGGATTCCACATCCTCTCATTTCAGATTCCAGGGACTTCCAAACACTTGGCCCCAGGAAAGGGGCAGTTCCCTGTTTTTCCCACCCAGGCCTTGTACATGCTTGCCTGGAATAATTGTTGGTACATACACTCAGTTCACATTATAAGTCAGAACACTTCTAGGTCTGGCCTATTACATTTGTTGCACTTAAAATTTTCTCCAAGAGCAGTGGGTTTGGTGTAATTTCAAGATATGTAGTCATGATTTTTCCAAAACAAGGATACTTCCTTTTAAATATACTCATCGCCTCTGAAAATATAAACTTCCATTATCCTTAAGTTGACTGTGTACTTACTTAAGAGAAAACAACAATAAAATCTCCTTTCACATACATACAAGTAAACATATATACAAGTCACAGGTGTGAATTTCTCTCTCCCTTAGGTATACAGATTATTTCTGAAAGGGATTTAGCTCAGTTGGCTCAGATTCGGCCATTAAGATTCAGTTTGCACGAGCAATCAGACATCAAGAATTATTTTCAAGTACTTCAGAAAAGAATAGAAAAACAGGAAATCATCCAGGAATATATGGTAAATATTTTTGTCTTAACAAAAGTATATATGTGATTTATTTTCCACATCACTACCAGGGTTGTCCCTCCCCCCCCCCTTTTTTTTAAGATTGAGCATATTGTTTTTGTCTTTAAATATTAAATTTATTTTTGAAGTCACAGGGGTACAGGGTAAAAACTCAAATAGCATAAAAGCTTATGAAGTGGATAAAGTCTCTTTCTTATTATCTCCTTACTTCTTAGGTCCCTTTTCCACTAGTTAAGCTTCTCATACAGACTTCCAGAAAAATTGTTAGCTTGTACTCTACTTACTATTCATCTTTCTTTTCCTTTAAAAATAATTTTCCATGGAAGATATAATTCCCAAATATAATGCCAGCACATATAACTCCAGCTCATTCCTTCAGGCCTGGTCCCTCCCAATTGCCATCCCTTTATTCAGGTAAGTAACCACCTGAAGCAGGGGGAGGGGGCAGCAGTTGGGGCAACCAGGCCTGCAGGGGAGGACAGTTAGAGGCGACCAGGCTGGCAAGGGAGGGCAGTTAGGGGCAATCAGGCTGTCAGGAGAGCAGGCATTGATCAGGCTGAGAGGGGAATGGTTAGGGGGTGATCAGGCTAGTAGGCAGAAGCAGTTAGGGGCAATCAGGCAGTCAAGCAGGCGAGCTGTTGGGAACCTGCAGTCCTGGATTATGAGAAGGATGTCCAATCCCACTGGGGGGGTCCCAGATTATAGAGGGTGCAGGCTGGGCTGAGGGATACCCCGCTCCATGCTTGAATTTCATGCACCAGGCTTCTAGTCCATTAATAAGCTTTCTAATAATGAAGAAAAGATTCCTTTTGTATGTGTTATAGATGGTAAATTTTCTACTTTGTTATTATGTTACACACATGTGTGCACACACACATTGACTAAGAAAATACAGGTATTTTCAGTAGTCAAATATGGTGAGATTTTCTTTTTGGACTTCAGGGATTTCTGTGTCTTTTAAGAATTCCCCTTCCACTCTAGGATCATAATAATTATTTCATGATTTTTTTAAATTGATGACTTTTCAAGTATAAATCTTTGATCTAGCTAGAATTTAATTTATTAGAAGGTATTTTGTAGGCACCCAGCATTATATAGCTATCCAGGTGTCTCAATATTATGTGGAAACTTCTCTTAAGTGATATAATATGCTACCTTTAGCATATACTGAAACCCCACATGCACTTTAATTTATTCTTGGACTTTTTCCAGTGATTTGTCTATTAATATACTGGTATCAAACTCATTTATTTATTTATTTATTTATTTATTTATTTATTTATTTATTTATTTATTTATTTTTTCCATCACTATGTATCCTTTCTATGCCCTCTTCCAGCTCCACCCCTAAACCCCTGCAATCACCCCACTATTGTCCATATCCATAAGTTCTTCACTCCTTTAATTAGCATAGCTGGATAGTATGTTTACCATCTCTAAAGACTAGTCTTTTCTTATTACTCTTATTTTACAAAATTGCTCTGTTTCTTCCTACAGATTTTTTTCTAAGTTAAATTTAAAATGGGTTTGCAAAAAAATATTAAAAGGATAATCGGATTGTATTATCCTCTGCTTAACACCTTCACTGCATCTCATTATCCATAGCAGGAGTTGCCAACATCTATTTAAGGACTGGTGGTGTCAAGTTGGCCACCCAAGAGTTATTGAAAAGCTTTTAAAAGTATAGGTTTTATCCACCAATATTCTAATAGAACAGGACGAGCTGTATCTTGATTTCTTTTATATATGAAACAAGGCCTTTCAGATAGTTTCAGTTTCCCATTGGGCTATATCATGTGCTCTGTGTTCTTGTTGGGTATTACCCACTATTTCCCTTAGAGCAGTGGTTCTCAACCTTCCTAAGGCCACGAACCTTGCATACAGTTCCTCATGCGGTGGTGACCCCCAACCATGAAATTTTGCTACTGTTATGCATCGTGATGTAAATATCTGCATTTTCCGATGGTCTTAGGCGACCCCTGTGAAAGGGTCATTCGACCCCCAAAGGGGTTGTGACCCACAGGTTGAGAACCACTGCCTTTAGAGGATATATATCTCAATGCCTTTATTCTTGTCTTCCTACCTGGAATGATAGCCACTCACCTCTGTTCTTCTTTTTCTCCACATACACACAGACTTTCATATGAGTAACTTCCAATGACTCAGGAAGGCCTAATTCAATTATTCATTACTTTCTAGAGCTTTCCTTCCCATACCTTCACTGCTGTCATTCATTCCAATGTTGATGTACATGTTCACATGTGCACCCTTCTAACCCTATATCTTCAGATAAAGTTTAATACTATCAGTCATATTGATGTCTTTGTACTTGTTCGCATGTCTGCCCTCCAACTGAATACCTTCAGGTAGAGTCCAGTAGTTTCATTCATACTGGTGTATTTGTACATGTTGTATGCCTTCCCCACCAACCCCATACCTTCAAGTAATGTCTAGTGCTGTCAATCATACTGGTGTCTTTGTCCATCACTTCAACTTCTCCTGTAACTCATATTCACATTGAGATTCATCTTTGTACTCTAAAGTTTAGAAGAGTTCAAATACATTCTAAATATACAATAAATGTTTGTTAGATTTATGCTTGGTAAGTAAATTATTTTGATAGGAACAATTCTCTAATTAGTGTCCCAGCTATAATTTCTTTGCAGAGCAAGGAGTAAATTGTGAGACTATTTATGCTTTTTGTTTATATACTTATATATTTTTGTTACTGTTAATTTTGCCTATAAAATGATAGATTTTAGATAGGTCCTAAGAAGTGATTATTCTATATAATTTATTTTTAAGGAAAATTGAAAGGTATTGAAGTTTCAGCAAAAGAAGAATCTTTAAGCTTTTAACATATCCTTATAAATTCACTTGTTTATTGATATCTGAAATTTGAGATATTTCCTATAGTACTTCTTAAAAGGGGTTTGATTTCTCTATTATTCATAAAACACATTTAATATTAGATCATATAGAGTGTTAAGGATCATGAACAGTAGACAAAGGCAGATATTTTTTGTTATAGTAAATATATGACTTATACTTCTTACCTCCAAAGGCTTTGGACTATAAAGATCCGAAGTATCAGTTCAACTGTGGGAATGAACCATGCAACAGAGACAAAAACAGATATCGAGACATCCTTCCATGTGAGCTAAAAATTTTCTTGATTGTTTTTCTGTTTACATTTGGGAAAAGATAAAAAGTGGGATTTTTGGCTTTTAGGAAATTTGATCTGTGACCATAATGAGGATTGAGTAGTCGGTGGCCTGGGTGTATTTTTTGGATATGCAAGAACATGATAAATCCAAGTCTTTCAATCCAGGTACTTCTTCCAGCCACAGCTACAGGATTATTCACAGAAAGAAGTCCTTCAACCTGTTCTTATGCCTTTATTGTTACTTTTCAGGTCACAAATAATCTAAAACATAGTTTAATAGTTTAAGACATCTGTCACTTCAGGTCACAAACCATCTAAAACATAGTTTAATAGTTTAAGACATCTCCCTAGCCATTTTGTTCAGACACACAAATAAATGGGTCTATTTATAGTCTTAATCCTGGAAAATAAAGTTGCCCATAGGAGGCTACCCTTTGATTGTATCTAAAGGGCCATACACATTGTTTCCCTGTGCTGAGTGAATGTAATGCCACATTCCTCCCCACCTGGCTGGTTCCTCACAGGATCTATCTGTCTCAGGCCATGCAAAGAGCAGAAAAACACACAGGCAAGCTCATTCTATGCCTTCATTCCTTTCAAAGTCAATATTTTTAAAATTAAATGACCATATTTCCTTTTAATTTAATCTTCCTTTATTATATATTATATTTAACACAACCACCAAGTTGTCAGACCAGAAAATTTCAAGTCACCTGCAAAAGTAGTCACAACTCTCTTTTGATTCTACCTTGTTAATATCTCTAGAATCCTCTCCCATCTCTGGATTCCTAACGCTACTGGCTTCCAGTGAGTCAGTTGCATCCCAGCTGATCTTCTCTGCACTGCCCCCACTCCCTATATTCACAGTAACTCCAGAAATGGTTTTCCTGAAATACAAATCAGAACAGGGCACTCTCTTTTTAAGACCTCTTGGCCTCTCTGTTCCTATCATGGCAAAGTTCTTTAGCATGGCATATTTGTTACCTCTCTAGACTTAGCTCTCCATTGGAACTTCTTTTAGTTTCTAGAATTCATCATTCTCCTTCTCTTGTCTCCAGGCCTTTGTACCTGCAGTTCTTGTAAGAACCATCCATACTTCTTTGCTGAGGTAATTCCTGCATTCTTTCAGAGCTAGCCCAGCTAGACCTTCCTTATTTTCCTCAAAGCCAGGTTTGGTATTTTCTAAAAGTCTCTGTTGTCTTGTGACTACCCTTCCCCACTTACCAAACTATGATTTAATTAACTATTTATGTTCTTGTTTCTCTCACTAAGCCTGAGATGGTTATTATAAAAATCAGAGTAGAACACAGCATCTGCCATCTTTGAGTAAATATCTTCATGTTTAGTTGGTTCATTCAGATTTAAAATAACTTTATGATTATAAAAGTAATAAGTACCTTCCCAAATTAGTAAAAATAAGTTATTCTATCCTATCTAATAAAGGAGTAATATGCTAATTAACCATCACTCCACAACAAAGATGGTGGCGCCCATAGTGCCAAGATAGGACGCTGGTGTTGTCGCCCTGGTGACGACACTAGCATCGAATGCCCAGGCTCCAGAGGGAGGAAAGGCTGCCGACAGAATGCTGGGCTGCTAGCCTAGGGGAGTGACCCGAGCTGCCCCCAGCCCAGTGGACAGAAGCCCAGCTGACAGAAAGCGGGCGCTGGGCAGGGGGTGAGCTCTGAGCCACTACCGCATGGCTTGGGACACACCAAGTGGACAGATGCCCAGCAGACAGAATGCGGGCTGCTGGGTGGGGGTGTGCTTAGAGCCGCTGCTACGCTGCTTGGGACATGCCAAGAGGACAGATGCCCAGCAGACAGAACACGGGGCTTCTGGGCCAGGGGCATCCTCTGAGCCTCCACTGTGCGGCTCGGGGCACCTCCCTAGCCCAGCAGACAGAAGCCCAGCTGACAGAACGCAGGGCCATTGGGCTGGGGGCATGCCCCCAGCGGGCCCTGCACTGTGGCTTGGGTCATGCCCCCAGCCCAGTGGAGAGAAGCTCTGCAGATGCAATGCAGGGGGTCCTCTGCACATGAGCTGCAGAGGAAACACCTTTTCTGAAGGCTCATTGGCAAAACTCCCTGTAAGCTGCCTCTCACAGTGTTCTTACTAACTTGAGTAATAAGAATCCAAGAAAGTGATCTACACTCCCGGAGGAAATACTAAGGTCTGCTGCTGGAGGGGCTAAGAAATGTCATAATCCTACGCTAGCCAGTTTGGCTCATTGCATAGGGCCTCAGCCTGCCAACCACAGGGTTCGGTTAAATTCTGATCAAGAACTTGCACTTAAGTTGCAGCCTCCTCCCTGGCCAGGGCCCAGTTCAGGGCTCATGCAGGAGGCAACCAATTGAAGTGTCCCTCTCACATTGGTGTTTCTCTCTGTCTTTCCCTCTCTCTTCCAAGCTCTCTAAAAATCAATGGAAACTTATCCTCAGGTGAGGATAAAAAAGAAAAGAAATTTCATATCCTATGAAAGACACATCTTGAAAATACCTAAAGAAAGTTGTTATTTTTTCATGATGAAGGGACTGGAGTCTGTGTTGATGAAAACACGTTGGTCGATACAACAGTGGCAGCAGCAGCAGGGTGATGGGGCTGGCGCCTTCCCCTGATCAGCCCAGTCACCTCCTGCAGAGGAAGGCCAGACTGCGGCTTAGGCCCACTCCCCATCAGTAGGACATTTCCTGAGGGCTCCCAGTCTGTGAGAGGGGCAGGCTTGGCTGAGGGACCTCCCCCAGTGCACAAATGTGCACTGGGCCTCTAGTCTTCTATAAGGAGAGTGCCAAGTGCATTGTGAATATTTCTAGAATCAGGATGATGAACCATTATTAGACAGCTTAAGAGATAATGCCAAAAATTTGGTGTTACTCTGAGAAATTAGAGGTCCAGTTTTATAATTTCTATCCTATACATGCCATTAACCCCAAGGAGACTGAGTGCCTGTAGGCCTAAATGAGCCTCTGGATCACAGCAGAAACTCATCATGGGATAGGGATACATTTAACATTTGATCTGACTGAACTTTTATTCTGGGTACAAGAAGAGTGACAACTAAAGAGATGCACAGATATGAAATGGTTAAAGATTGAAACTAAGGAAAACCATGTACAAGTTTTTTATTTTCTCTGAAAAAAAATTCAAGTGTTATTCGATCAAGTTCTATTTTGAAGTTCACAGATTTGTCTATCTCTTACCACAGTGTAACTTTATTTAAAATAAGCTCACTTAAATGATTGTTAGGGTCGCTGAAGGAGAAATACATGAGGCCAAAAAAGGTAAAGAGTTATGATTATATTAGCTCATCTGAAAAACCAGATGGGCTGAGCCCCCAAATGGTGCCAGGACCAGGGGAGTCAGAGATTTTAAAGAACTCTAGGTGGGCTTTTTCTGGGCAGAGCATTCTTTGGGCAGGCCTGGGTCCTAGGAAGGCCTGGAGGGGAAGGATAAGGTCTTAGTGAAGTGGAATGTAGTCTAAGCAAATTTGGGAATGTTCCTTGTGAAGTGGCCTGAAGGTCAGTTCCCAGAGGATATCAATTAAATTATTTGATCCGACTAACAGTGACAATCATAGACTGTTTCTTTGACTTCTTCACCATACTTTTTTGGAAGTAATTGAAAAGGTCCATGAAGAATTACATGAAGAAAGCCAAAGAAAAAAACATCTTCCTTTCTCTTCAAATGCTGAGAATGCTAAATGGGGAACTCATGCATCCTGGGACAGGGCAAGTGAAGATGGCTCACTCTGCATGGCTCCAAGATGCACAAATTTCAGTTACTGTGTTTTATTAGGTAATAACCACGCCTCAAAAGCATGATTCAAATTTCAGTAGTGTTGCTATATTACCTATGAGTAATTGCCTAAGGTGTAAACTTCACTTCTATCTTTCCTGTCCACAGATCACTATGTGAGTACAGATGCACATCCTGATTAGTGACCAATCATGTTACTTCTTTTATAATAAAATGATTTTTATTGATTTTTAGAAAGAGAGGCAGGTGGAGAGAGAGAGAGAGAGAGAGAGAGAGAGAGAGAGAGAGAGAGAGAGAGAGAGAGAGAGACAGCAGTGTCTGAGAGAGAGTCATTGATTGGCAGCCTCCCATACACGCCATGACTGGGGATCCAATCTGAAATCTTAGGTATGTGCTTCAACCAGGAATCAAACCCACAACCTTTTGGTGAATGAGATGACACTCCAATCAACTGAGTCATCAGGCCAGGACTCATGTCACTTCTTTTAAATATGTCAGCATTTGGTCACTGTGTGCTGGTCACTCAGCTCACACATAGACAGCAAAGCATGTGGTTGTGTTGCCTCCTCATCTTTCAATGATATACTGACATAACATTTTACTGGATATAGATAATCAAAAGATGACATTGACCAACAAAGATGACACTGAGGCAGAAAAAGGAAAGGTGGTAATGCTGGCAGTAAAATTCTAATAGAGTGGAAATAGTTAAAGAAGAAATGGCTGACCAGGAAAAGGCTGACATGGCCACCACTGAAGACAGTCCAGATATGAATCAGAGGAGCTGGTCTAGAGGAGTTCATTGGCATAAATGAAAAGAGTGTGACAGGATGGGTGTGTCCTAGAGGAAGTGATGCTGGCAAACAGCTTCACATTAAATGCACTCTTGGTGTGCTCCACAGCAGTGTAATTGTAGAGGATGAATCAAGGATGTGATCTGCCTGCAACGCAGTGTGGCAGGTCACGAGGGGTAGGAATGCTCAGTCTGCTTTAAGTCAAGTGACAAAAAGAAGAGGCAAACTACTCTTGATAAGTTATTTTTACAAAATAATTGCTTTGATTTTCAATCTTTCTAATGTTTTAAATTCCAGTGTTCTAAATAATTATTATTTCTGTTTTTCTGCTTCTCTTAGATTTATAACCAACAGGAAAAGGGTTTCTAGTGTTTTGAGAATGTTCAAAAGGCAGTCATAATTTGTACCCTTGATTACTAGCATTTTCTTGCACAGCTTCAGTTTGCAGTCACTTATGATCCTGAAAAGTCAGAATGGACCTCATCATGTTGTCCAGGGATCTTCAGGTGTAAAGACAATATCTTGCATTTCTATAGCACTTTACAAGTTAGCACTTTAAAAATGCATAATCTGTAAAATCCCACTAAAGTAGAACAGTCAGATATTGCTATTCTTGTTTTATGGATGAGGGAATAATTTCTGAGGTCAAAATTTATTTTAAAGGCGAATAAAAGAGTGGGGGCATACCACACGTCAGGTTCTCTGACTCCTGACCTACTGAGGACTGACTAATATGATGGTGACATAGATTTCTATGAGTTTTCCACTTTTCAGAGACATTTACACATCTCATTGAATGCTTTTCTACAGTTACATGAAGAGGAGGGAGCCACTACATTTCAACAAATAGTTTTGGACAATTGCATATTCTTATACCAAAAAAAAAAAAAAAAGGAACTATGACCCGTACCTTTTACAAAAATTAATTCAAAATAGATTATTGGCCTGAAGATAAGGCTTAAAACCATCTAAAGGAAACCTAACAGAAAAATTTAGTGTCCTTGGATTTGGCAAAATTTTTTTAAAAAGAGCACAGAAAGCCTAAACTGTAAAAGAAAACAAATTGAACTTCATCAAATGAAAACAAAAGGCAGTCTAAAGCACACTGTTATAAAAATTAAAGGGCTTGCAACAGACTTGGAGAAAAATACATTATCAACATTTATTTGATGAAGGACTTGTATTTATATACATAAAAATTCTACACTGGATGAGAGGACAAGTAGCCCAATAATAAATGAGCAAACTATTTGAGCAAAGACTTCACCAAAAAAAGTATACAGATGACAAATATGTGAAAATATGCTCAACATCGTTAATCATTAAGAAAATGCAAATTAAAACTCTAGTAATATATTACCTCCCATTACAGAAGAGTTTAACAGTTTCTTATAAAGTTAACCATCTGCCTACCATATGATTTAGCCGTTTTACTCCTGTCTATTAAGAGAAATAGAAACATATGTCTGCATAAAGACTTTTTTGGCAGATTACACGTAATTACTTTAATTACCTCCTGGAGGCTAAAGCAAACAGCAATTAGCACAAAAGTGAAAAAGAAACATTGGAAGGCCAATGGACTTGGATATTCAGCATGGCTGAATATCAGCACAAGTCTGCCCTGCTGTGATTGCAATGGCTAGAGGCAGTTTCCTGACCTGATAATCTTTACATTGTATACCAAACTTTACCTTTGATCTGCCAGTATGGATTGCTAAAGACAAATGTATATTCAAAGTGAGTAAAAACAGATGGGATTGGACTTGGTGAGCCTCTTAATGAAAGAGGTTTCCACCTGGCCCCCATGCCTTCCAAAATTCATACTTCTTGTATAGTGTATTCATTGTGTCATTGGCCCTCCTGCAAGTCATCCTGAACCCGCTGCACAGGTCACAGCAAGTGGAGCATGGAACAGGGACTTGAGGAGAAGGTTTGCCTGAGTGAAAACAAATTGGAAGTGGAAGTGGAAGTCAGATGAATGCACAGCCTGTGCTAGCTTCAGAGTCATGACCGTAAATGGACAGGAATGTTTTTGAAATCAGCCAGGTTATAATGGGGAATAATTTGAATAAAAGGCAAAAACATTATTGTAGAATTTATTTCTGGGAACAAGTAGGTAGGAATTTAAGGAGAAATCAGGCTCCTTAAATAAGGAAAATGAGAACTGCCCATTATTATGGAAATATTAGTCTTGTTGTCCTAGCCTGTATATAATGGACTATATTCCAAGGTTGACTTCCTTGTCATCTTTATCTATGGGCTCTTGTTCGAGCTGTATATTGCTCACATAAGGATCAAAAGCCTACAGAACACCAGGAGGATTTGCGATCACCCCTTCCTCCTCCCAAAGTAGAGCCTGTAAAACTTGTAATACCTAAGGCCTCTGATCCTCTGCCTCCTATGTGGGAAAGCTAATCAACTAGAGCAGTGGTTCTCAACCTTTCTAATGCTGCGACCTTTTAATACAGTTCCTCATGTTCTGGTGATCCCCAACCATAAAATTACTTTCGTTGCTACTTCGTAACTGTAATTTTGCTACTGTTAATGAATCATAATATAAATATTTGTGTTTTCTGATGGTCTTAGGCTCTACAGCCATGACCCACAGATTGAGAACTGCTAGCAGGGTCGCCTAAGACCATCGGAAAACACAGATATTTACATTACAATTCATAACAGTAGCAAAATTAGAGTTATGAAGTAGCAACGAAAATAATTTTATGGTTGGGGGGGTGGGTCACCACAACATGAGGAACTGTATTAAATGGTAGGGGCATTAGAAAGATTGAGACCACTAAACTAGAAGGACTCTTTAATGCTTTGAAAATTACCATATGATGCATTGGGACTGGCAAATTTTAGCTAAAATGTCTTTAGTTTCCAATAAGTACTATGGGGAGCAGGCTATTTGTGGGTATTCACTGGGACCCCACCTGGGAGCTCTCTGGGCTGCATTTTGGCTGTAGGTCTGGGCAATGTAAAACATCTGAAAGATTCGTGAAAAGAACTCTGATTTATTAAGTCTTGTCTATGTGTTATGTGTGCTTATAAATATCATATATGAGTGTCTGTTGATTGTTGTTTTATGTTTTTGTTGTTTGGTTTAATTTGTTTATTGTTAGTCCATTCAAAAATATTCCAGAAAAGATAGAAATTAGTAAGAAATTTTAGAGACTGTCTCAGAACTATTTTGAAGTTAATAAATGCCTACAACCCATTTTTACCCCTGTAGGAAGCATGCCTCTAATTTATCTTCATAGAAAAGAAACAGTAGTGTCCAGGACATTACTGAATTTCTCCAGAGCAAACAGGATGTGGGAGTGGAGAGAGAGAATATTAGTGGCACACATGACTGATTACAAAGGAAGGTAAAGATAGCTAAAAAAAAGGCCCCAGCGATTAATTACTAGGTCTCTTGCTTCTCACATTTATTGTGATAAAATGAGCCCCCACTCTCAGGAGCATTCTTAAAAGTCTCATTTTTTCCCATGTTTTTGTTTCCGAATCTGTCATTTGAAATTTGGATAAGTGAGCCATTTCTCACACTTTGGGGACACATCTGGGACTTCTATACCCATGAAGAGAAAAAGGATAGCTTAAGAGAAGGAGTACCCCACCTTATTTTGGTTGGCCTCTTGGCCCAAGCCCCATCTCTTCATGGATGCTATAGAATAGGCTCAAGAGTGTTTTTCTTTAGAAGCTGGTGAAAATGATAAAAGGAAAATATACAGACTGGGTTTGGGCAACAAGGCTAATGTTTCCTTGATAATAGGCAGTTCTTGAATAATAATGGACCACTTTCAAGGTTGAAACCCAGGTCCCAAGGGCACTCCTGTTTTTTTATAAACAAAAATAAAATAAAATAGTACTTTAACATTAAACTACTGGAAGCCAGTGAGTTATCCCTGTTATAGAATTTGCCAAGGAAAATGCTGTGGGTAATAATAATTGGCTTTCAGAACTCAAAGTTGTTAAGGCAAAATATATATAACTAAAATAAAGGTTATATGGTAAATCTTTTTCAATGGTAATTATATATGCCTAAACATACTTTTCCAAAGTCTTTGATAACTTTAAACTTTGGAGTTGGCTGAATTAAATCATAAAAATTATTAAATATCTGAGTATTTTGAAGTGGCAGGATACTAAAACATTAATTAATGCATAAAGTATAGAAATTCATTTTTAAGGAAAATAATTTTTGCATTTTCTCTGGAAAAAATTAGTAGTTCAAAATATATTATAGACTTTATATGTATATGTGTCTGTGTACTATGTGTGATAAAATTTCAACCTAGGATATAATATGTTATTGGCCTGATTTTAAAAAAAAGGAATTAATTCTATGATCCAAACCAAATTTTTAATACTAATTTAAATTTCAAGACTTTAACCAAGAGATAGCTTTGGGACATTTCAAGGGCCCTGGAATGATTCAAGGATTTATTCTCTCTTCTTAAAAGAAATATTTTTTAACTAAATTAGGCTAATCTAATATACTTGAAATCACATGGGAAGTTTTGTCAAATAAAAATTAATAACTATTTATTTATATACATTATTTTAAATGTTATAAAAGTTTCAGCCTCTAAGCTTGACAGGAAACCAGAATATTCAGCAACAGAATATCAAAACAGGCACATACATAATGTCTCAGACCCCCACCCAGCTACTCTTTAGGTTGGCTGTGGGGTGGGGTGGCATCTGTACTTCCTGTATCAAATATATAAGTTTGCATACTTTGTTTTTTCAATAAAGTGCATACTTTAATTACTTAAGTTAACTTTTAACAATATAATCAAGGTTTCATATAAACTCATTTATATGAGAAACCAATATTTATGAGCAATTGGTTCTAATAAAGTCCAAAGTAAAATTTGCATATATATGCAAATAAACACTAGCCAAAAAGAATGTTGTTTAGAAGTAAATTTAAACTTAAAAAAAAGAGAACTTTAAGTCTCCTCCACTACTATTTACAGAGTAAACTAACAGTTATTATTCAAGCATTAAATCTCACCATTAATTAGACACTGTAAGTAAAATAAAGTTGCTCTTACTTGAGATGTATGCATTGCAGTATTGGCCAGCATGTCTCCCTCCTGCTTGTTCTGGAAGGCAACTAAGTTGGTTTTTCTCTTTGAAATAAAGTAAGTCTTTAATGTAGCAAATTATGGCAAGCCCACAGGAAAAGCAAACTTTAGCAATGTTTACCCAATTATAAAAGAAATCCCCTAAATGGGGTTTAAAGATTTCTCCAGAAAAGATATAGAGAGAAATGCCTTAAAAAATCTAGGAAGCATAATTGAAAACCAATGAATTAGGCCTTAAAAGATAGGAATATGAAAAGATTGCCTTAAGACCTTAAATGACTTTTAGAAATAATTACGGGACATTAATTGGTTAAGACCTTATCTAAAAAAATCTCTACAGAAGAAATGAAAAATTTATTCAATATACTTAATGGATCCTGAGGAAGCTTTTATTAAATGAATGCAGGGATGATGGAATCATTTTCTGATTTCATGGTTCACCTTACTTGAGCAGTGAGATGGCAAATACAGCATAAAACAGCAATTTTCAACCATCTGGAAAATCTAGATGCCAAGAAGTTTCAGGCCATCTAGTAAATCCTATATTCCCTAAACCAAGGACACTTAAGAATAACTGCTTTGCATTTTGCCTCCCTAAGCAGAGGGTAAATAGTTTATGTCAATGTACTCAGGAAGACTAATAGCAGATATCCAATTAGTGTCATTTGCTGTCCACACCCAAGGACAAATGAAGCTAGAAAATAAACCTTATTTCAGATTCATTTAAATTGGCAAATTGAAATAAGTGGATATTCTGGGGGAACTTAGTTGTCACATGCTAAAAAACAAATTACTACAGTTTTTATATTATACTACTATTATTATACCAAAAAATACCAGGCAGTAATCTATTCCTGGAGCATTTACTGTTTTTACTGACAGTTTTTCTAATGGAAAAGCCACTTATAAGACAGTAAATTCAGACCAAGTCATCTAGGCTAGTCACAATTCTGTACAAAGGATTGGTTTAGAAGCTATCAAGGCTGCATTGCAGGATTTCCAGGAGCCTCTCAATATTATTTCTGATTCTGCCTATGCTACTGGCCTGGTAAACAGAACTGAGACTGCTCGATTAAAGTGACTCAGTGTCCAAAGTCTATTTATATTATTTAAACAGGTACAGCAAATTGGACAGCAAAGACACTATCCCTTTTATATTACTCATAAGAGGCCTGATGCTCAAAATTTGTACAAGAGCAGGCTTTTGCAATTAGGGCAGCTGCCTTGATCTCTCCCTCTCAGTGGAGGCAGCTGATTCTATGCTCTCTTACAGCCATTGGCAACTGTCTGGATCCATTCCTTACAGCCTTGGGGGCTGCCTCGATCCCACAGCCCTGGCTTTGTCCTAGAAGGATATCTGGAAGGACATCTGGTCTAATTAGCATATTAAACTTTTATTATTATAGATATCGGGACTCATACACCCTGTCTGGTCTTTTAACAAAAGGAAATGCATATGCCAATTAATTAGTTGCTTTGTTACAACAAGCCACAGAATCTCACCAACTTTTACATCAGCCTGCCAAAATGTTATTGAAACAATTTTCAATCAGTCAACAGCAGGTTAAGCAGATTATCAAGGAATGTCCCACTTGTATATTGCATCTGCCTCAAGGGCCTAGTACAGGAATGAACTCTTGATGATTGGTATGGGACCATATCTGGCAATTCGATGTAGTATATTTTACTTCTTTTGCATGCTTTGGGGCATTGCATGTCTCTGTAGATACCTTTTCAAAAGTCCTTTGTGCCACTGCATCTACAGGGGAAATAGCAAAACAGGTCGTTAATCACTGCCTAGCTGCTTTTGCTGTCATAGGAATTCCAAAATTACTAAAAATGATAATGGAGCCATATATACAAGCTGTCATTTCCAGCAGTTTTGTACAAAATGGAAAATTCAGCACATTACGGGAATACCATACAATACCCAGGGACAGGCAATTATAGAATGCCAGTATCAGTGGCTAAAATCTCAACTTGAAAACCAAAGGGGGGATACTAGAGAAATTTCCTGAAAATAGACTACACCAAGCCTTAACTTACATTTTTTCACTTACAATGCTTATGGAAAGACACCAATGGAGCTATACTGGTGTCACAATGAGCCAATGGAAAAAGGATTGGTCAAATGGAAGGATCCCGAGTCTGGTTTATGGAAAGGTTCCAACCCTTTATTGGTCAAGAGTATGCTTCTGTATTTCCACAACACTCCTCCAAGCACATATGGATTCCTGTAAGGAACATTAAACTTGAATCCATGGGAAGAACTGACCAAACTAATGAGGCCCTTGCACCTGGAGGCTCAACCTGTACTTGTGGCTACAGACAAGACGAGTACTCCCAGCAGCCCCAGGCAAACTTACTGACTAGTTTCCTAGATGCCTGGCAGCAATTTAAAAAAGACATGAAACAGGAGGGAGAAAATGGGGATGTAATAGATGGACATGTCCCCAGCCTTGTCCCTGGACAGATAGAACAGCTGAGGGTAACACTGGAAGTGTTTGTTGGTGACTTAAGGGACAGTTATACTCCAGGAGAAAGTGGGGGACTGCTGAATGGGGCTCCTCTGACCAGACATCCCCCAAACCTGTGGAGTTTTTTCTCCTGTACCTACCAGTTTGGATGTGGAGACCATGCCATCTTGAAGGGGAAAATTGGACGTTTACAGAAGCCTGATAAGCTACAGTTGTGGCAACCACCAAATAGCTGCAAGCCCCAGAATATAGGTCACCAATTGGTGCAAACACTTGTATGCAGATTTCACCTGGGATAAGGAGAGAGAGAACTACATAACCAGACACCTGAAGAAGAAAGACCCTGGGCAGACAAGAAACACCCAGCATATGAAAGAAAAGCAGGCATCACCAGAAAAGAAAGTAAACAAAGTGGAGGTAAGCAACCTGCCAGAGAAAGAATTCAGAGAAATGGTCATAAGGTGACTGAAAAGAATGGAAGACAAATTCGACATTATGAATGAGAACCAAGAGGAAATAAGGAAGAACTAAGAGGAAATGAAGAACCAAGAAGAAATGAAAAATGACATTGCTGCTATAAAGAACTCAATAGAAAGTATCAAAAGCAAACTAGAAGAAGCAGAGGATTGTATCAGCGAGAGAGAAGACAAGGTAGGAAAAAATACCCAAGTCGAGCAACTTTTAGAAAAAAAAAATTAAAAAGCAGGAGGAGTGCCTAAGGGAACTTTGGGACAACATGAAACAAAACAATATCCGCATAATAGGCGTTCCAGAGGAGAGGAAATTTAGCAAGGAGTAGAAAACCTGTTTGAAGAAATAATGACAGAAAACTTCTCTAATATAGAGAAGAAAAACTCCCCACAAATCCAAGAAGCTCACAGAGTCCCAGGCAAAATGAACCCTAAGAGACCAACACCAAGGCACATTATAATTAAATTGCCAAAAAGCAACGACAAAGTAAGAATCTTAAAAGTGACCAAGAGAGACAGAAAGTTACCTACAAAGGAACCCCCATCAGACTAGAGACTGATTTCTCAATAGAAACTCATCAGGCCAGAAGAAATGGAATGAAATATAAAAAAGTCATGCAGAGGAAGGGTCTGAATCTAAGAATACTGTACCCAGCAAGGCTATCAATCAAAATTGAAAGTGAAATCAGTAGCTTAACAGACAAAAAAGGATTAAGGGTATTTACTACCTCCAAACAAGCAATGCACAAAATACTAAAAGGTCTGATTAAAAAAAAAAAAAAGGAAGCGGAGGAGGAACACAGGGGTAAAGAATAAAAATAGTGACAAATAAGTACCTATCAATAATAATTTTAAATGTAAATGGATTAAATGCTCCAATCAAAAGACATAGGATAATGGATTGGATAAGAAAACATGACCCAAATATCTGCTATATACAAGAAACATACCTCAGGAAAAAAAAAAAAGATGCATGCAGACTGAGAGTGAAGGGATAGAAAACAGTTTTTCTGACAAATGGAAATGAAAAAAAAAGCTGGGGTAGCAATACTTATATCTGACAAATTAGATTTCAGATGTGAGGGCAATATGGCTGTGATATCTGTCATCCCATTGATCAAGAGGGTTGATTCAGCTGATCTGGTTGGCTAGGCAGGTGTCCCCCTCCTTTCTCACTGATCCATGTGCATTCCTCCCGAAGCTGTGTGCTTGGTTGAAGAGGACGACCTTCCCTCCAGAGGAGAGGACTAGTCTTCAATCAAGGATATACAAGTAGCTGCGCTCCCCTGCTAGAACCTCCAAACAAATTAGATGTCAAAGTGAAGGACATAACAAGAGATAAGGAAGGCCACTTCATATTACTAATGGGAGCAATTCAACATGAAGAAATAACTCTGGTAAACATATACATATCCAATACAGGAGCACCCAAATACATAAAAAATCTCTGGAGCATATCAAGGGAGAGATTGACAGCAATACAGTCATAGTAGGAGCCTTTAATACCCCACTATTACCATTGGATAAATCCTCTAAACAAAAAATCAGCAAAGAAACATCAATCCTAAATGACTCAGTAGACCAGATGGAATTAATTGACATCTTCAGAACATTTCACTCCAAAGCCACAGAATATACATTCTTCTCAAGTGCACATGGGTCATTTTCAAAGATAGATTGTATATTGGGTCGTTGGCAAAGTCTCCTCGAATTCAAGGAGATAGAAATCATATAAAGCATTTTCTCAGACCACAGTGGCATAAAACTGGAAATCAACTACAATAAAAACAATCCAAAGAAATAAAAAATATGGAGACTAAACAGCATGCTATTAAACAATGACTGGGTAAGCAGAGAGATCAAGGAAGAAATAAAAAAACATCATAGCAACAAATTACAATGAAAACACCACAATCCAAAAGCTATGGGACACAGTGAAAGCATTCTTGAAAGGGAAGTTCATAGCTCCACAAGCCTACTGCAAAAAACAAGAAACCATGGTAGTATATTACCTAACTCTACAACTCAAAGAGTTAAAAAGAGAGCAATAAGAAAAGTCCAGTATAAGCAGAAGGAAGGAAATAGTAAAGATCAGAGTGGAGATAAACAACATAGAGACCAAAGAAACAATTCAAAAAATGAACAAAACCAAGAGCGGATTCTTTGAAAGGATAAACAAGATTGATGAACCTCACCGAAATTGGTTTGGCTCAGTGGATAGAGCGTCGGCCTGTGGACTGAAAGGTCCCAGGTTCGATTCGGGTCAAGGGCATGTACTTTGGTTGCAGGCACATCTCCAGTGTGGGGCATGCAGGAGGCAGCTGATCAATGTCTCTCTCTCATCGATATTACGAGCTCTCTGTTCCTCTCCTTTCCTCTCTGTAAAAAATCAAAAAATCAATAAAATGTATTTAAAAAAAAAAAGATTGATGAACCTCTAGCCAGGCTCACCAAGAAGCAAAGAAAGAGGATCCAAATAAACAAATTCAGAAATGAAAGAGGAAAAATAACAACAGTCCCCACTGAAATACAAAGTATTGTTAAAAAATAATATGAACACCTCTATTCCAACAAACTGAACAACCTGCAGGAAATGGACATATTCCTAGTAAAATATAACCTTCCAAAACTAAATCAGGAAGAATCTAAACATTTTAATAGGCCAAAAACTATGGAAGAAATTGAAGCAGTCATCAAAAAGCTTCCAACAAACAAAAGCCCAGGACCAGATGGCTTCACAGGGGAGTTTTACCCAACATTCCAGGAAGAATTAAAACCTATCCTCCTCAGACTATTCAAAAATATTTAAGAAGGAACACTTCCAAACACCTTCTATGAAGCCAGCATCACTCTAATACCAAAACTAGATAAAGACAACACAATGAAAGAGAATTACAGGCCAATATCACTCATGAACATCAATGCAAAATCCTCAACAAAATTCTAGCAAAGAGGATCCAGCAGTACATCAGAAAGATCATACACCATGATCAAAGTAGGATTTATCCCAGGAATGCAAGGATGTTACAATATCCACAAATCAATAAATGTGATAAATCACGTAAAAAATATTGAGAGATAAAAATCACAAACTCATATCAGTTGATGCAGAAAAAACATTTAACAAAATCCAACACCCTTTCTTGATAAAAACTCTCAACAAGGTGGGAATAGAAGGATCATACCTCAACATAATAAAAGCCATACATGATAAACCCACAGCCAACAACATACTCAGTGGGCAAAAACTAAAACCATTTCCCCTGAGAAGAGGAATAAGACAGGGATGCCCACTCTCACCACTCTTGTTTGACATGGTATTGGAAATATTAGCCATTGCAATAAGACAAGAAAAAGAAATAAAGGCAACCAAATTGGAAAAGAAGAAGTAAAGCTGTCCTTATTTGCAGATGACATGATAATGTACATAAAAATCCAAAAGACTCCATTAAAAAAACTGATAGACTTAATAAAAGAATTCGGCAATTCAGCAGGATACAAAATTAATGCCAAGAAATCTATGGCATGTCTATACAATAATAGTGAACTTACAGAAAGAGACACTAAAAGAGCAATCCCATTTACCATCGCACCAAAGAAAATTAAGACACCTAGGCTTAAACTAAAGAGGTAAAAGATCTATAAGCAGAAAACTACAGGACACTGAATAAAGAGGTAGAGAAAGATGGAAATAGATGGAAGAGCATACCATGCTCATGGATTGGGAGAATCAACATCATTAAAATGTCCATACTGCCCAAAGCAATCTATAGATTCAATGCAATCCCCATTAAAATACCAACAGCATATTTCACAGACCTAGAAAGAACTCTCCAAAGATTAATCTGGAACAAAAAAAGACCCCAAATAGCCACAGCAATCCTGATAAAGAAGAATAAAGTAGGTGGGATCTCAATACCAGATTTCAAGCTGTCTTACAAAGCCACTGTTCTCAAAACAGCCTGGTACTGGCACAAGAATAGACATATAGACCAATGGAATAGAATAGGGAATACAGATATTGACCCCAACCACTATGCTCAATTAATATTTGACAAAGGAGGCATGAACATACAATGGAGTCAAGACAGTCTCTTCAATAAATGGTGTTGGGAAAATTGGACAGATACAAGGAAAAAAAAATGAAACTAGACCACCTACACAAAAATCAGCTCAAAATGGACACAGGACTTAAACATAAGATTGGAAACCATAAAAATACTAGAATAATCCACAGGCAGCAAAATCTCAGACATATGCCATAGGAACTTAATTACTGATACTGCTCCTAGAGCAATAGAAGCTAAAGAGAAAATAAACAAATGGGGGTACATCAAAATAAAAAGCTTTAGTACAGCAAAAGAAATCATCAACAAAACAACAAAAAAAGCCCACTGTATGGAAGAACATATTTGCAAATGTTATCACTGATATAAGTTTAATCTCCAACATCTACAGGCAACTTATACAACTTAATAAAAAAAGATAAATGATCCAATAAAAAAATGGGCAACGGACTTAAATAGAATCTTTTCGAAAGAAGACGGAAGGCAAGGAGACACATGAAAACATGCTCAAAGGCACTAATTATCCGAGAGGTGCAAATTAAAATGACAATGCGATACCATCTCCACTGGAAGAGCAAGAAGAAAAAAAAATCCAAAAAATGTGAAGGTAGTGTAAGGAGCCTCTGGGACAACTTCAAGCGTACCAACATCAGAATTATGGGGAGTGCCAGAAGAACAGAGAGAGCAAGATACTGAAAACCTATTTGAAGAAATAATGATTGAAAACTTCCCACATCTGGTGAAAGAAATAGACTTACAAGTCCAGGAAACACACAGAACCCCAAATAAAAGGAATCCAAAGAGGACCACACCAAGACACATCATAATTAAAATGCCAAGAGCAAAAGACAAAGAGAGAATCTTAAAAACAGCAAGAGAAAAACAGTTAATTACCTACAAGGGAGCACTCATACGATTGTCAGCTGATTTCTCAACAGAAACTATGCAGGCCAGATTGGAGAAGCAAGAAATATTCAAAGTAATGAATAGGAAGAACCTACAATCAAGACTATTCTACCCAGCAAAGCTATCATTCAGATAGCATAGATTTTGGATTGTTGTGTGTTCATTTTTATTCATTTCCAGGAAGTCTTTTTATTTTTTCCTTGGTCTCATTAGTAATTCATTTATTATTTAATAGCATGCTGTTTAACTTCCATGTGTTTGAATGCTTTTGAGGATTCTTCTTATTGCATTTGTTTCTCTTCCCCCCGGCCCCCCATAGCTCCCCTCTTCCCAGCTCCCACCCCTCCCTCTACCCTTACCTCCCCCCACATTGTCCTCATCCATAGGTGTGTGATTTTTGTCTAGTCTCCCCCTGCACCTCCTTCACCTCTTTCCCCCTGAGAATTGTCAGTCCACTCCCTTTCTATGCTCCTGATCCTATTATATTTACCAGTTTATTCTGTTCATCAGATTTTTTATTCACTTAATTTTTAGTTTCACTTGTTGATAGGTATGTATTTGTTGTTCCTAATTTTTATCTTTACCTTTTTTTTCTTCCTCTTCTTAAAGAGTACCTTTCAGCTCCTTTAGCTTTTTCTAATCTGTGAAGCTCTTTATCTGCCCTTTAATTCTGAATGATAGCTTTGCTGGGTAGAGTAGTCTCTGTTGAGAAATCGGTGAACAATCAATTGTATGGGTGCTCCCTTGTAGGTAATTAACTGTTTTTCTCTTGCTGCTTTTAAGATTCTCTCTTTGTCTTTTGCTCTTGGCATTTTAATTATGATGTGTCTTGGTGTGGTCCTCTTTGGATTCCTTTTATTTGGGGTTCTGTGTGTTTCCTGGACTTGTAAGTCTATTTCTTTCACCAGATGTGGGAAGTTTTCAATCATTATTTCTTCAAATAGGTTTTCAGTATCTTGCTCTCTCTGTTCTTCTGGCACTCCCCATAATTCTGATGTTGGTATGCTTGAAGTTGTCCCAGAGGCTCCTTACACTATCTTCACATTTTTTGGATTCTTTTTTCTTCTTGCCTTTCCAGTTCAGTGTTTTCTGCTTCTTTATATTTCAAATTTTTGACTTGATTTTTGCCTTCCTCTAGTCTGCTGTTAGGTCTCTGTATAATATTTTTTTATTTCAGTCAGTGTATGTTTAATTTCTAGTTGGTACTTTTTCATCTCCTCTTGGGTCTTGCTAAATTTATCCATCATTTCTAGGAAATTCTTGAAAAACCTTATAACTGTGGTTTTGAACTCTATATCCAGTCATTTGTTTTCCTCCATTTCTTTCGTTTGTGATCTGTTCCTTTGTCTCCACATTTTCACTATGCCGGAAGAACTTCGGTGTTGGAATCAGCCTTCTGATAACAGATTTGCAAAACTGCAAACGCCTCTCTGTTGAGCTTGGATGCAGTGGAGTCTCAGGGCTTAGTAGATGGCCTTGGCTATCAGTCAGCCCCACCCTATGTGGCCCCTGGGTCTCAAGTGTTTCTCGGTAATCATTGCAGTCTCTCTGTGTGCACACGTGTGCATGATTCTAGACCTCTGCCTTTCTGGCTCCCCTGTGCTCTGGGACCCGTATGAGTCTGGGTCCTCAGGATCTCACTCCAAACTGGGGTTCAGTACAGGTAGAAGTGGTGTTGTTGGGAGGTTCTTTCTCCCGCCCACTAGACAAATCCAGCAGCATAATCAGCAGTCCATTTTCTGCTCGCAGTGGTGTGCATGTCCCCAGACCTCTGCCCTTTCACAGCTCCCCTAAATTTCTGTGCACTCCTCCCTTTTTTGCAATCCAGACTACCCCTGTATGAGTCTTGTCTGGAACTGGGGTTCAGTGCTGTAGGATAAGGGGTTCAGTGCAGTTGGGAATCTCCGTTTTTCTCCTGCCAGAGGAAGCCAGCCAGGCACTCCACTGCCCACTCTCTCCATTCATGTGTCTCTGTACCTCAGCTTTTTGCAGCTCCTCTTAATCTCCGTGAGCTTCTCTCTTTCCTTCTAGTTGTAGAATTTCCACTCAGCCAACTTTCCTGTGGTTCTGGATGATGTCCATTCTGTGTTTTAGTTGTAGTTTTGAAATTGCTGTGCGAGGCAGCAGTTTAGGTGTTCACCTATGCCACCATCTTGGTTCCTTCTATCAATGCTTTTGAGGTTTTTATTGTGGTTGATTTCTATGTTCATGCCACTGTGATCTGAGAAAATGCTTTATAGGATTTCAATCTTCTTTAAATTTTTAAAGGTTATTTTGTGTCCTAACATATGGTTTATCTTTGACAATGTTCCATGTGTACTTGAAAATAATGTCCTATAAATACCTACTGTTTTGATTACTGTAGCTTTGTAGTATAGTTATAAGTCAGGGAGTGTAATACCTCAGGCTTTCTCCATCCCCTACGCTCCCCTAAGGATTGCTTTGGCTATATGGATTCCATGTAAATGTGAGGATTTTTTTGTTTTATTTTTGTGGAAAATTCTGTTGGGATTTGGATGGAGATTGTATTATATCTGTATATTGTTTTAGGTAATATGGCCATTTAAAATGTTAATTCTTTTAAATTATGAATATGGACTATATTTTCAATTTTGTGTCTTCCTCAGTTTCCCCATGCAATGTCTTGTAGTTTTCAGTGTACAGGTTTTTTACTTCCTTTTAAAAATGTATTCCTAGGTATTTTATACTTTTTTGTTGCAATTGTAATTGGGATTGTTTTTCCATTAGTTGCTCTTTCTGATATTTTGTTGTTAGTATATAGGAATATAATGGATTTTGTAATGATATTAGCTTTGTATCCTGCAACTTTACTATATTTTTTATTGTTTCTCATAGTATTTTGGAGGAGTATTTAGGGTTTTTTATATAAAGAATCATGTCACCTGTAAAGGGTGACAGTTTTAGTTGTTCATTTCCAATTTGGCTGTCATTTATTTATCTATCTATCTATCTATCTATCTATCTATCTATCTATCTATCTGATTGTTATGGCCAGGGACTTACCAGAACTATGGTGAATAACACTGGTATGAGTAGACACCCTTGTCTTGTTCCTGATCCTAGAGAAAAAGCTTTCAGTTTTTCATCATTTAGCTGAGGGATAGTCTTAATGGCCTTTTTTATGTTGAAGTAGTTTCTTTCTCTAGTAATGAAGGTTTTAATTATAAATGGATGTTGTATCTTGCCAAATGCTTTTTTTGCATTATTGATATTATCCTATCATTTTAACCCATTATTTTGTTAATGTGGTGTACCACAATGATTGATTTGTGGGTATTGAGCCATCCTTGAATCCTTGAATGAGCCTCATTTGATCATGATATATGATTCTTTAATGTATTATTATATTTATTTTGCAAATATATGTTTAGGATTTTCATATCTATATTGACCAGATATGTTGGCCTTTAATTTTCTTTTTGTTGTTGTCCTTGCTTAGTTTGGTATCTGGATAATGTTGGTCTTATAAAATGAGTTAGGGATAGTTCCCTCCTCTTCAGATTTTTAGAAGAGTTTGAGAAGGATAGGTATTAACTTTTCTGTGAATATTTATTCTGATTTACCAATGAAGCATCTGGCCTTGGACTGTTGTTTTAAGGGAGGTTTCTTATTATGGTTTCAATTTAGGTTTTTCAATGCTTTATGGTTCAGTCTAGGAAATATATATTTATAAGAATTTGTCCATTTCTACTAAGTTATCAAATTTGATGGTGTATAGACTTTCATAGTATTCTTATATAGATCTTTGTATTTCTGTAGTGTCAATGATAACATTTTCCCTTTTATTTATGATTTGATTTATTTGAGTTTTCTTTTTCCCTCCTCATAAGTCTAGCCAGATGTTTTTCAGTTTTGTTAACCTTTTCAAATAATCAGCTCTGTTTTATTATTTTTAATTGTATTTTGGTTTTCTATTTAATTTATTTCTGCTCTAATTTATGTTATTTTTTTCCTTCTACTGATTTTGTGCTTTTGTTTCTTGTTCTTTAAAGTGTAATGTTAGATTATTTATTTGAGATTTTTATTGTTCTTGAGTTAGGCCTATAATACTATAAACTTCTCTCTTAATACTGCTTTTGCCACATCCCCAAAATTTTTGAATGTGTTATTTTCATTTTCATTTATTTCTATGTATGTTTTGATTTCTTATTTTATCTTTGATCCAATGGTTTTCAGTAGCATATTGTTTAATTTCCACAAATTTGTAGTTTTCCACCTTCTTTATTTCCCTTACCTTTCTTCTTATAGTTAATTTCCAGTTTCATACCATTGTGGTAAGAAAATATGTTTGGTGTGATTTCAACCTTTTCAAATTTTCAACCTTTTCAAACATATGCTCTATCCTTAAGATGGTTTTATATGCACTTGAAAAGAATGTCATTTGTGGATGCAAAGTTCTAACAATATATTATATTCTCATAGTGTAATGTTCATCACACACACACACACACACACACACACACACACACACACTCACATACACTGATGACCAGATTATTACGATAGCCTGACATTTGTAGGCAAATTAGCTGTACACTGCATTGTATGGTATGGGATATGGAAGCTGAAGGTCTTTTCGAGCTGAAACCAGTTTGGTTCAGTGGATAGAGTGTTGGCCTGCGGACTGAAAGGTCTCAGGTTCGATTCTGGTCAAGGGCATGTACGTTGGTTGCGGGCACATTCCCAGTTGGGGGCATGCAGGAGACGGCTGATCGATGTCTCTCTCTCATCGATGTTTCTAACTATCCCTCTTCCTTCCTCTCTGTGAAAAATCAATAAAAAATATATATATATTTTTAAAAAAGGTCTGTTCGAACACCTTTGCTGTCTGCAGTTACCAAGATAAAACATCTCCAATTCACACAGGAACACAACGATTGCACAGTTGAGGATTGGAAAAAAATCATGTGGTCTGATGAATCATGTTTCCAGTTGCATCATGCAGATGGCAGAATGAGAATTTTATGGAAACAGCATGAAAGCATGTACCCCCTATGCATGAATACAACCCTTCAAGCTGATGGGGGCAGTGTCTTGGTTTGGGGCATATTTTCCTGGCATGATTTGGGCCCTTTAATTCATGTGGAACAAGGTCTGTATAGCACAACATACCTAAGTATCATTGCTGATCAAGTTCATCGTATCATGTTGATGGTATATCCCAGTGGTTGGCAAACTACGGCATGTAAGCCACATGCAGATCTTTGGCCCCTTGAATGTGGCTCTTCCACAAAATACCACAGCCTGGACAAGTCTATTTTGAAGAAGTGGTGTTAGAAGAAGTTTAAGTTTAAAAAATTTGGCTCTATTTGTACTATTGATATTTGGCTCTGCTGACTAATGAGTTTGCGGACCACTGGCACTGTATCCCAATGGAGATGGCTTTTTCCAACAAGACGATGCACCATGCCATGGTGCTTGTGCTGTGCAGGAGTGGTTTCAAGAACATGAGGGAAGTTTTGCCTTGCTTAGATGGCCCCCACAATCACCAGATCTCAATCCAATTGAGCATTTGTGGGAAGAACTTAAAAGAGCCATCAGGCAGCTGGTTCCACAACCATCAAATCTCACAGAACTGGACAGTGCTCTTCATTAGGCATGGTGTCAGATTCCTCACATCACCTTTCAACATCTCATGGAGTCAATGCCAAGGAGAATCACCACAGTATTGAAGGCATAAGGTGGCCCAATAAAGTACTGATGGGGTAGTCAAAATAATCTGGCTACTCAGTATGTATATGTTTCAGAGAGGAAAGTAGAATGAGAGAGAGAAACATCAATGATGAGATACAATCATCGATCAGCTGCCTCTTGTATGCTCCCATAACCCCATTGGGTATTGAGAACAGAACCTGGGAATGTGCCCTGACCAGAAATCAAACCATGACCTTCTGGTTCATAGGTCAGCACTCAACCACTGAGCCATGCTGGTCGGGCTCTACAGTGTCATTTAAAGTCAATATTTCCTTATAGATTTTTTGTTTGGATGGTTTATTCATTGCTGTAAATGAGGCATTTAGGTTCCATATTATTATTTCTATCAAATTCTTCATTTAGGTCTGATAGTAATTGCTTTATATATTTTGGAGCTCCAAGGTTGGAGATATACGAAATTAGAGGCCTGTTGTACGAAATTTGTGCAGGTGGCAGAGGGTTCCCTCAGCCCAGCCTGCACCATTCTTCAATCTGGAACCCCTTGGGGGATGTTCAACTGCTGGTTTAGGCCAGATCCTGGGCCTAAACCAGCAGTCAGACATCCCTCTCACACTCTGGGACCACAGGCTATTAACTGCTCACCTGCCTGCCTGCTGATTGACCCTAACTGCCCCCACCCCCGCTGAACTGGTTACCCCAACTTCCACCCTGCCAGCCTAGTTTGATTTCTTTATATTGTTTTATTATAGTTGATTTCCAGTTTTATGGCACTGTGGTCTGAGAAAATGCTTGATAAAATTTCTATCTTCTTGAATTTGAAGAGACCTTTCTTATGACCCAACATATGATCTAGCTTTGAAAATGACCCATGTGCACTGGAGAAGAATGTATATTCTGTGGCTTTGGGGTGAAATGTTCTGAAGATGTCAATTAATTCCACCTGGTTTAGTAAGTCATTTAGGATTGCTATTTCTTTGCTGATTTTTTGTTTAGAGGATTTGTCCAGTGGTGACAGTGGGGTATTGAAGTCTCCTACTATGATTGTATTGCTGTCAATCTCTCCCTTAATATCCTCCAGGAGATTTTTATGTATTTAGGTGTTCCTATATTGGATGCGTATATGTTTACCAGAGTTATTTCTTCTTCTTGGATTGTTCCCTTTAGTATTATGAAATGGCCTTCTTTATCTCTTGTTATGTCCTTTACTTTAAGATCTAATTTGTCAGATATAAGTATTGCAACCCCAGCTTTTTTTTTTAATTTCCATTTGCCTGAAATACCATCTTCCAGCACTTCACCCTCAATCTGTGTGCATCTCTTTTCCTGAGGTGGGTTTCTTGCAGACAGCAGATATATGGATCATGTTTTCTTATCCAATCAGTTACCCCATATCTTTTGATTGGAGCATTTAATCCATTTACATTTAAAGTTATTATTGATAGGTACTTATCTGTCACCATTTTTAGTCTTTACCCGCGAGTTCCTTCTTCGCTTCTTATTTCTTTTTATTATAGCAGACACTTTAACATTTCTTGCATTGCTGGTTTGATGGTGACATATTCCCTTAGTCCTTTTTTGTCTGTGAAGCTTCTGATTTCACCTTCAATTTTGATTGAAAACCTTGCAGGGTACAGTATTCTTGGATTCAGACCCTACCTTTGCATGACTTTGTATATTTCATTCCATTCCCTTCTGGCCTGATGAGTTTCTGTTGAGAAATCAGTAGCTAGTCTTATGGGGGTTCCTTTGTAGGTAACTTTCTGTTTCTCTCTGGCTGCTTTTAAGATTCTTACTTTGTCATTGGTGTTTGCCAATTTAATTATAATGTGCCTTGGTGTTGGTTTGTTGGGGTTAATTTTGCTTGGGACTCTGTAAGCTTCTTGGATTTGTGTGGGTTTTTTCTTTCCTATATTAGGGAAGTTTTCTGTCATTATTTCTTCAAACAAGTTTTCTTTTCCTTGCTCAATTTCCGCTCTTTCTGGAGCCCCAATTATGCGGATGTTGTTTTGTTTCGTGTTATTCCAAAGTTCCCTTAGGCTCTCCTCTTGCTTTTTAATTTTTTTTTTCTAGAAGTTGCTTTACTTGGATAATTTTTCCTAACTTGTCTTCTAGCTCACTGATGTGGTCCTCTGCTTCTTCTAGTCTACTTTTGATGCTTTCTATTGAGTTCTTTAAAGCAGTGATGTAATTTTTCATTTCTTCTTGATTATTCTGCATTTCTTTTTGCTGCTTCTTCATTTCCTCTTGGGTCTTCTTCATTTCCTCTTGGCTCTTCCTCACATTGTTGATTTTGTCTTCTATTCTTTTCATCCACCTTATGATCATTTCTCTGAACTCTTTCTCTGGCAGGCTTATTTCTGCTTCTATTTCATTTCTTCCTTTTCTGGTGATACCTGCCTTTCTGTCATATGTTTCTTCTTCTGCCCATGGTCTTTCTTCTCCAGGTGTCTGGTTATGTAGTTCTCTCTCCTACATTGATTCAAAAGCACAAAGTACAACACGACCAGGTACAACACACAAGGCACTGAACAGAAAGGTATTCACAATGTTAATAACCACAAATAAGGTGACCACCAATGAAAGACAAATTAGGGGTAAGTAGAGAAAGAAGAAGAGGAAAATGAGGAAAAAAGAAAAGAAAGAAGTGCCAAAATCAAATTGGGAGAGGGAGAGAAAAAATGAACAAAAAATAAAATAAAATAAAAAAGTAAAAAGGAGAAGAAGAAGAAAAGAGAAAGAGAAAAAAGTCAGAGGGAAAATAAAGAGGATAAGAGAGAAAAGGGGAAAAAATATAGATGTGAGGAGAAAACTCCAATAGAACAGCCACTAATCCCAACAAATGCCAGCCACAAGTACCTGGAGATTAATACAAACTACAAATAAAAACTAATATCGAGGGAGGCAAGGGAAAAGAAAGGTAAAAAACAAACCAAAACAAAGCAAAAAAAAAAAAAAAAGCAAAATAAAACAAGTAGAATAAGCTAAAACAATCTCACAAAAAAGTACAAAAAATCAATATAATCATCGTTCAGGCAAACAGCAACAAAAGGACATAGAGAAAAACAACTTTTTGAATAGTGAAGACAAGAAGAGAAAGGTTTGTATGGACTTGGAGTAGGGGATTTGAAATTACATATATAATTGGGGTGAAATTTTAACCAGGTAAAGAGAAAGAATAGGGAGAATCTAAAGTTGGAAAAGGGAAAGAGAAACAAGACAACAAAATGGGGAAAGTTAGGAGGAGAGTGTTGGCATAAAGGTAGAGTTGAGATAGAATACAATTATACTAAAGGAAAGATGAAAATAGAATGTAGAACTCTAATCCCAAAGTAAAATAAAGAAAAAACAAAATGACACTTGTTTTTTTTTCTAAAAAGGTAAACTAGTAGTAGTAATAATACTAGTTGAAAACAAAAATGTAATAATTAAAAAGGTAAAATCAATTGAGGAGAAAAAATAGTTTTTTAATTAAAATATGCAAAAATAAAAAATAAAATAAAAATTAAAAAAAAAGAAAAAGAAAAAAATCAGAATGGGCAGTAGTGGAGGTCATTCACTTCCACTATTGTTCTGCTTGGCACTCCTGTTTCCCATTCGGGGCGGGGAGAAGGGAGGGTATTGTAGTTCCCTGTGTTCCACTGCGGAGGTTTGTTTTAATCTTTTATTCTTTTGTGGTTATGTGAGAGTCAATTTGTGCATCATCCACTGGGTGGCAGTGTTTTGGAATTGACCTCTGAGACTTAAGCACAGGACCTCTCTAGCTGTGCTTAGATCCTGCTACTCTGTGGTTCTCAATACTGGTTTGTGGGGATTTGAGCAGCTGGGACCTGTAATAACTCCCAGGCTGTTCTTCTGCCTCAGATCAAAATGAGTTGTTTTCTAGAGCTCCCCTCTGTCAACAGCTCTGAGAGTTTGCTTCCACACTTAGGGATCATGCTCTGCCCCACATCCATGGACCTCTCCAGAAGCAGCCTTCCCGCAGCCCGGTTCCCACAGTGTGCGCGCCTCTGTTCTGTGGGACAGGAGACCTCACCTTATCTCAGGCGAAATCTGACCTTTCCGCATGCTGTGTGGAGCTCCTCTGAATCCGTGTGTCTGCGCCAATTGGAGACCTGTATTCTGGGTCCCCTGTCTGTTTAGTAGGTGCTGCAGCTGTAGCTTTTCAGACCGCCGTAGACATCCACCTCCCTCTGCAAGATGGCGCGGTCTCCGCGTTCACACTGGTGGCTCCGGCCGACAAAAACACCGTGGCAGTGGGGCTGCCTGGTCAGAGAAACCCCGTCCAGCAGTTCCCCACCTTCTCCTGGAGGATAACTGACTCTTAACTTGCCAACAAACACTCCCAGTGCAACTCTCAGCTGCTCTCTCTCCCTCTGCCCAGCGTCAAGGCTCCAGACTCGTCCGTCTATTCCGCCATTTTTTTTCCTGCCATATGTTTTATTTATGTTTTTTGTTAATCCTCACCTGAGGATATTTTTTCCATTTATCTATCTATCTATCTATCTATCTATCTATCTATCTATTTATTTATTTATTTATTTATGAGAGAATGGAAGTAATGGGGAGAAAAAGAGCAGGGGAAGGAGGGACACCACATTGATGTGAGAAAAATACATTGGCTGGTTGCCTCCTGCAAGTGCCCCAATTGATTCTGGGGATCAAGCCTACAACCAAGGTACGTGCCCTTGACAGGAATCAAACCCAAGACCCTTTAGTCCACAGGTTGAAGCTCTAACTACTAAGAAAAACTAGCTCGGGCTGTCTTTTTTTTTTTCTTTTAGTTTTATTTTTTATGTCACCTATCTCAGTTACAGAGTTTTGTTTTGTGGTTAGCATTAAGTTTATGTAAAAAATGCTTCATACATACACTAGTCCTTTTTCTTTTGATTATATGTCATTTTTATTCACCTATCAAGTTCAGTACTTTTTTCCTTCCTTTTTCTATTTTTGTTGTCATAAAGTATGGCTTTTTATGCCATGCATTTATTTAGAAATTTCAGAAGTTATACTTTTTAAAAAAAATTATCATCCCTCTTTAACCTTCATGCTATAGTTAAGTGTTTAATATTCTATTCTGAATTTTATTTTCATTTTCCTGCTTCTCTCTGTCACCTGAAAGTTTTGTATACTTTTGTCTTTTTCTTTCAAGCAAAGAGCTCCTTTTAAGATTTCTTGTAATGCAGGTCTTGTGTGGTGAAAATCCTTCAGCTCTTATTTTTTGGGGAAGTTATTATTTCTCCTTCATATCAAAGGATAACTTCTCTGGATATGTTATTTTTGGATGCTTTGAAAATTTTTTCTTTGTAATTACCTTGATATTTTCTTGTATAATGTGTCTTGAAGGTCTTTTGCATCAAGAAAAATAGGTTTCTGTTAGCTTATTGGATTCAAGGATACAGCTCTTTCCTTTGGTTTGCAAAGTTCTTATTGACTATTGATTTATATGACTATTTGCACTCTGTTCCCTAGTCCTTCTCTTCTGGCATACCCTTATGCTTATGTTGCTCTTTGTAATGGAGTAAGATAGTTCTTGTAGCTAGAGTTCCTTTATTATTTTTTAAGCTCTTAGTTCACTTTCTTCTTCCTCTTGAGTCATATCCAAGTTCCTATTTTTTAAAAAGTTACTGCTTAGTTTACTATTAATTAGAATTTGAGAATTATGTTGGGAGGACTCAGTTATTTTAGAAATGAATCAAGACAATAAGGATGCCAGAACTGGTTTGGCTCAGTGGATAGAGCGTCGGCTTGTGGACTGAAGGGTCCCAAGCTCGATTCTGGTCAAGGGCATATACCTTGGTTGTGGGCACCTTTCCAGTGGGGGCGTGCAGGAGGCAGCTGATTGATGTCTCTCTCTCTCATCGATGTTTCTAGTTTTCTGTCTCTCTCCCTTCCTCTCTGTAAAAATTCAATAAAATATATTAAAGAATATTTAAAGACAATAAGGAATGAAATCCCTCACAGAGAGAACAAATGAAGAAACTTGTATAAGATTTGAAAGTACTAGTTTTAGTTACAGTATTTCTCATGTTGCCTTCCTCCTATGGGATCAAACAGAGCATCTCTTAAAATTCCTTCATGTTTCTATCCCACTAGTTCTTGAAAAGTCTGTATTGAAACTAGAAACAGTGCCTACTTGAACTTGCAAATGTAGGAGGACCCAACACAGCTAATCCTAGAAAGAAGAGCTGCAATTGATCTTTGAATTCACTAATTCTCTTTTCCACCTGGTTTGCTGTTTCAAATGTTCTTCAATATGTTCTTTATCTTATTTATTGAGTTTTTCAGTTCCAGGATGTTTGTTTGGTTCCTTTTATACTTACAATTTCTTTAATAAAGTACTGCATTTGTTCATAAGTTTTCTTCCTGAGCTCAGTGAACTTTTCTCTAAGTTCTCTTTTTATCTCATCGAGCACCTCTATAAATGCAATCTTAAACTCTGTCATTTTTGTCATATTCTTCTAGGACTTTGAGTTTGATTTCTGGATGATTTTCATTTTCTTTCTGTGCTTCCATGTTACCTTGCTTGTTCATATTATTTGATGGATTGTTTCTCTGTTAGATATTTGAGGCAATGGTCCATTTTCTTCATTAAATACTCTTTTGCTCTCAATAATTCAGCAAGCTAATATATAGGGTACTTGCTTTTGTTTTCCAGTACATAGTGTATAGCACATGTTTTGTTTTCTCTTACCTGCACTATTTGAGCCTCACGTTTAAGGAAAATGCTGAGTGTCCAGTGGGAATGTAGTTGTTCCTTATGTCATCCGTTCACCTTAGTTATAGGGTACTACCATCCTGATGGGAGTATATGGTAGGTGGTAGAAAATGGTTTTATGAGCTCTCACTAATGGTCCTGGCTTGGCTGTGTTTTTGAAGGCATCTCCACTGCCTCTATCCAGCTCTGCCAAGATAAGTAGGGTGGATGTGGGGGTAGCAGGGGGTGGGGGATGAGTTCATGATTTCACAGCCCCATTGAACTATTTAAGGCATCTCAGTTTTCTCTGTCTGGCTCTGCTAAAGTGGTAAGGTCAAACTCCTGCAGGTCCTGCCAGCAGTGGCCATTTGCACAATGCCCTGTCCAGTCCTTCTCAGCTTTCTTTAATGTGTTCTCTCAGCATGGGTGAGGCTATGGAGGCATGTGTGGCTCCACCCCTCTTCCAAGTAATGGCTATCATAGTTGCTCTTGTTTTAAGCTTCCCAGCTATCTCTGCAAGGGGTCTGTTGTAAAGGGGAGAGCAGAAAGGTAATGCCTTTTCTTGGGAGACCACTGCTTCTGTCCTTCTTATACTCCAGGCTCTAGTGTGAATCCTGTAGCAAGCCCTCTACTATTACTCTCACTGGAACCTCGATGGGTAGTGGGCTGCATCTGCAGCAATGCCCCTTTCATCCTTGTCCACCCTGCCTGCTCTTTCAAATCTGCCCACCTTCAGATGTTCTGACAGGTGGCTCTTTCAGGGCAGGTATTTTTTTAGCAGAGAGTGCTTTGTTGAGTTATAATTGTCTAACCTGCAATTTTAAGAAGAGAAATAAGAGTCTTATCACTCCACCATGATGCTGACATCACCCTCTAAGTTATTGTGGTTTTTATATAAAAGCAAGCTTTTATTATTAACTCCCTTTTGAAAATTAAAAAGGGCATTTATATCATAAAGTAGTACATAGTTTCTATAAAAATTAGATAATAAAATAGCCCCTACATTTTGATGAATACTTGTCAGGACTTCTTTTGTTTACTATATATTTGTAATCAACATATTATACACATATATACATATACTAGAGTCCCAGAGCATGAAAATTCATGCATTAGAAGCAGGGGAGGGGGTCCTTCAGCCCAGCCTGCCCCTTCTCACAGTCCAGGAGCCTTTAGGGGCTGGAGGCAACCCAGTAATCAGAGGAAAGCAACACCTGCTGCTGCCACTGCCTGCATTGCAAGCCTCAGCTGTCCCTGGTTACCTGAGCCTCGGGTAGTCCTGGGTGGCTGGGCAGCTGCCATCTGAGGCTTGCCTGTGCCTCAGACCAGCTCAGGGTGGCTGAGGGGCTGAGGGGACTGGAGAACTCCAGAGGTAGTTGTGTGGCAAGACCTGGCTGGCCTTGCTGTGTGCCTGCCCCCCTGGTGGAGCTGAGGGGACTGGGCGCTGCCATCTTGTGTCTGTGGGTGCCACCATCTTTGAGGGCATGGCAATCAATTAGCATGTTCCCTTCTTATTGGTGTGGGCAGTGCCATCTTTGAGGGTGGGGCAATCAATTAGCATATTCCCTCCTTATTGGCTATGGGTGCCACCATCTTTGGGATGGTGTGAAGGTCAATTAGCATATTCCCTCTTTATCTAATATATGCATGAATATGATGAAGATCTCATGATAATGCTTTTATTACCCTCTTTATAATTTAATAATATTTTTTATTTACCTTGTTACATATAAATATATTATCCTTTTAAATAATAAAATGGTCTTGGATTCAATTTAAAATACAAATATTTTTATTTTTTTATATATATTTAAATTGAACTTATTGGGGTGACATTGGTTCACAAAACCATATAGTTTTCAAGTGTATAGATCAAGAAAATCATGCATTGTGTGCCTATCCCCCCACACAAAGTCTCTTTCCATTCCCTTCTTCCCCCTCCCCTTTTGCCCACCCCACCTCTCCCCACCCTGGCTATCAGCACACTGTTGTCTGTGTCTATGTGTTATGTATATATATTTGTTTGTTTTTTTGCTTAATATCTTCACCTTCTTTCATCCACTCCCCCAACCTTCTTCACCTCTGGCAACTGTCAGCTGTTCTATGTTTCCACGCACCTGTTTCTATTTGGTTTGTTAGTTTGTTCATTATAGTCTGCAACAGTGGTCGGCAAACTGCGGCTCTTGAGCCACATGTGGCTCTTTGGCCCCTTGAGTGTGGCTCTTCCACAAAATACCATGGCCTGGGCAAGTATATTTTGAAGAAGTGGTGTTAAAAGAAGTTTAAATTTAAATAATTTGGCTCTCAGAAGAAATTTCAATTGTTGTACTGTTGATATTTGACTCTGTTGACTAATGAGTTTGCTGACCACTGGTCTACAAAGAGAGATGATATGGTATTTGTCTTTCTCTGCTGGCTTATTTCTCTTAGGATAATAATTTTCAGGTCCATCCATGCTGTCACAATAGATAAGAGGTCCTTCTTTTTAAAGCCCGAGTAGCATTCCATTGTGTAAATGTACCACAGCTTTTTTTTTTTTTATCAACTCATTTACTGATGGGCACTTGGACTGTTTCCAGATCTTGGCTATTGTAAATAATGCTGCAATAAACATAGGGGCACATATATTCTTTTGAATTAGTGTTTCAGGTTTCTTTGGTTATATCCCCCAAAGTGAAATGACTGAGTCATAAGGCAGCTCCACTTTTTATTTTTTGAGGAAACTCCATACTGTTTTCCACAGTGGCTCCACCAGTCTGCATTCCCACCAAAAGTGTACTAGGGTTCCCTTTTCTTCACATCCTCACCAGCACTTGATTTATTGATGACAGCAATTCTGACTGGTGTGAGGATATCTCATTGTGGTTTTAATTTGCATCTCTGATGATTAGTGACTTTGAGTATCTTTTCATGTCTATTGGCCATCTGAATGTCCTTTGTGGAGAAATGTTTGTTTATATCCTTTGCCCATCTTTAAATTTGGTTGTTTGTCTTGTTGGTGTTGACTTGTATATGTTCTTTATATATAAAATACAAATTGGAGTTTTTAAGGCATTCTTCTCTTAACGAAAGTAGGACATTTGCTGTGATTCCTCAGAACGGTCTTCTTTTGTGAAGTACTGTATATTTTTATATACTTAGTGATTGTTTTTCCTATTTATTCATATTTGGAAGGGATAGTTTATGTTTGCTGTGTTGGAATTTGAGAAAGCTTCTGTTGGAAATTGTGTAAGCCCCTTGCCAATTATCTTATCATAGAATATTTGTTTAATAAGCGGTCCCAATGACCTGGGGTCATAGAGACAGACTGCTGGTGTGATGGCTCCCAGCTGGGTGGGCAGACCCCTCCTTTGTTGAGAATTTCATCCTTTCTGTGAGGAGTCATGGGAGAGCTAGCGCTCCGGTGTCCTGGGCTAGTGGAGTTTGTTAGTGAGTCAAGTCACTGCTTTTCCCTCTCATGTTTGTTGTAATACTTTATGTCAGATGAGTCCCAAGTTGCTTGGAACAAATCCCTTTCATAGCATCCTTTTCTCATAATCTCTCTGCTTTGATTAGCAATTGCCACTTCACCAATGAAACTGAGGATGGACATTCAGAGGACTGACCGCATGTCTATGGCACTGATAGGATTCTGTTATGCTAGTGTTTGTATTTGGTCAACTACCGCCATTCTCAGTTGTTGTTGCTGTTTTTCCCTGGCTCTGCTGTTTTGGGCTTGCAGGTTCCCTAGATTTCTGGGGCTGCTCTCCACTGGCTCCCTCAGAGAGCTCCTCCTTGGCTGTGTTCTGTTGCAGACTAGTAGTCCCCTCTTTTGACCTAATCCCACCTATACCTGCATAACAGAAATCTCTCAGTATCTGGATACTGGTGGCATCCTTCCCTGTTTAGTAGAAAATTATTTAAAATAAAAAACTTCCCAAATTGTATACTTCTTAGGTCATGCCAGTAGGTTTGGGGGAGGGAAGATTTTAAATTTATGAACTCAAACATATACCTTTTTCTCATTGGTCAAAGAAATCAATTGATTTATCTGCATTATTAAATGCTTTCAGGAAGTCTGGGTGTATCACATCTCTTGCTTCTTATCTACCAGATGTTTCTGTTTTGTAATAGATGATTCAACACGTGTTCCTCTTGGAGAAAACAAGGACTACATTAATGCTAGTTATATGAGGATAATCAATGCTGGAGAAGAGTATTTCTATATCGCTACCCAAGGGCCACTGCCAAGTACCACAGATGACTTTTGGCAAATGATTTTGGAACATAACTCTAATGTTATTGTCATGATAACCAGAGAGATAGAAGGTGGAGTTGCCAAATGCCACCATTACTGGCCTGTTTCTATGAAGAAACCTTTGGAACTGAAACACTGTCGAATCTTCTTGGAGAACTACCAGATCCTTCCATATTTCATCATTAGAATATTTCAAGTTGTGAGGAAGTCTGTAAGTTTTTAAAAATCAGTATCAGATACATATTTCATTATATAAGTATGCATGTCAGGACAAGAAGTTAGGCATAGGATAGCATATAGACTGGGATACTTTTTAAATAACTTAGTTTTACTTCTCTCTGGCACTAGAAACTAAGACCCCACCACTTCTACTTGTGCTTAATCAAACTCTGGCTGGAGAGAGGAAGGAAGGAATGGAAGGGGAGAATGGAGTGAGAGAGTGAGTATTGGAAGTGGCCTAATCCTAGATGTACTTGAGCTGCTTCTGCCAAGTGTGACAGATGTGTATTGAATCCTTAATGTATGTAAGTCATGTGAAGGTATGCTAGTCATGTGTTAGGCACTGCTTACTGAGTGGTAGAGAGTTTGGTGTGCTAAGTGGTAATATTGAGATCCATGTGGAGGGTTTGGGAGCTTGAGAGGGAAGTACTAAGCATTACTTGTGGTTTTGGGAAGGTTTGCTGGAGGTGGTGGCATCTGAATTGAGAATTACACAAATGAGAAAGATGTGAAGAGGGAGTAGATGATCAAGATATAAAATAGAATGAGATATATATAAAGAAATACAACTAGTTAAATGTTTCTGGAACATAAAATTGCAGTACCAGGGAATAATGAGAGATGAAATGAGGCTATAGAAAGTAAGCAGGGTCAAGCCAGACATGAAATTTCTTGGATTTTAGCTAAGGAGCCAAACTTTATTATGAAGTTATATGAGAGACATTGAAGAATTTTAGTAAGAAAGTGCCATTGTCATCTAGGGAAGTTGGCATTGAGATGGAAAGCAGAGACTTTGGTGTGTTTAAGATAAAATTGACAGACTTATATGTGACTTATGACTTTTGACTTATAAGTGACAAAAGGAGTGGTCAAAATTATGCTATGTAATATGATAGTCACGTGTGGCTATTTAAGTTTAAGTTTAAATTACTTAAACTTACATAAAATAACAAATTTATTTCTCACTTGCAGCAGTCACATGTTACCAGAGGCAACCGTATTGGGCAGCACAGATTTAGAACATCTGCGTCATTGTAGAAAGTTCTGTTGGGAAGTGTGGTCTGGAGTAATTCACGGATTTCTTGCTTTAATAGACTTGGAAAATAGAAAAGCAGTAACTTATAGGAGGAAGTGATGAGTTAACTTCTCTAAGTAGATTTGATTGTCAGGTACATGATACATGTGTTCCACAAGAAGGAAGGGGATGAGAGTTAAACAGGAAACTTGGAAAAAGGGATGAGATTTGGAGTCATTACCAAAGAAGTGGATTTGATTAGAGCATAATGACTAGGAAAAGAGTTTCTGGAGGTGCTAGGGTTGAAAGATATACATTTTTAATTGCAATAAAATATGAAACTACGTGATTATTTTCTTCCCCACAGCCAGATTTCTGTCCACCGGTTATGGGACTGGCCCAGGATGGGATACTGTCTGTAATTTGTGTCAAGATTCAAATGATAAAGGGAGTTGACAGTTTGTAAGAGAATGTTTCTGATAATTAGCCATGAAGTATTAATTTAGGGAAATGAATGGAATCAGGGGCCAATCAACTAGGAGTAAGTGGAGGACACAAGGGACAGAAGAGTGCATTTGATTGCATTGAAGTGAAGCACAAATGAGGTACTAGCATGCAAGCTTCTGGTTAGACAGTGATGGTGGATTTTAAGAACTGGAAGCTTTTTGATCCCTGACATTTCAGGTGGTGGTAGGAAGTTCATGGAGTGCTCACTACTGTGAGGACTAGGAGGAAGGAGTCTCTCCTCTGCAAGAGAGAAATAAAGGTGCTGTGAGTTAGGATGTTGGTGGTGCTGTGGGGACCCTGACTGTGCCTCGATGGTGTCAAAACCTGTGGTAAGGAGAAGGTCAGAATGTGCTGTGAATGTGGTAGATCAAGCAGGAGGTCCAGCTACTGGGTTATAACAATGAGAAGATGAAGTTAGGACGTCTGGAAACTCAAAAGGAAGAGGGTGTTTTTTTTCCCCAAGGAGAAGAAATAGTGAATTGGAAATGGGAGTGGGCAGCAAGTCGTATGTAACCTAGTCTCTCTGCTCTATGGTACCTGGGGCATAGAAAGACAGGTCGCCTCCATCAGAATGCCCCAGACAGTAAAGTGCCTTTGGAGGCAAAGCAAGGCAAGAAAATGGAAGAAACATTTAGGGAGGTGACTGGGGTTTCTAAGATATTATTATGGGATGGAGGTCCTGAGTTCAAAGGGAGAAGTTGATAGAGAGAGGAGTAGGAAGGGAAGGATGAGAAAGGCAAATTTGAGAAGATGGAGGCTCCAAGCCTAGAGTGAGGAGCAAGACGTCAGGAATAACAATGGCTGACATGGATGCAGAACTTGCTGGCTGTGTGCTGGGCACCAAGCTTGTTCTGTGTGTCTGAGGACTCGCCTGATCCCTCAATCCCCTGATACCTATTGATTCCTTCCTATTAACCAGGTAGCATGTCAGGAGCTGGGGATATAAAGCAACACAGTCTCAAAGTCTTAGAGTACTTGCAGGCTGATGTGGAAGGAAGACACCAGCCACATCAGTTCCAAATGGGGTGTGATGCCTGCCATGGCAGGAGAGGGCAGAATGCTTGGAAAATGTAGGCCAAGTGGGAGGCATAGATGCATGGCCTGTCTGCACAGACTCAAGTTCTGGGATCCACTTATGGAATCCTGGGAACGGGGGACAAGATGTTTAGAGAATCTGCATCAGTGGCCTGTCTTCACAGCACTGGGTCAGTCAGGAGAGCAACTCTTCATGGTAAACAGCAGCAGGAGAAATTTAGTCCTTGAAATATGTAATAGGGTGAGTTACCCTAAACTTCATGCCTTCACAGCATTTTCAAGGATCGCTTTCATAACTGACTTTTAGGTACTGCTGATTCAAACTTGAGCTATTTGGAACTTAGGAAAAATGATGCAATAGGGCAGCAGGAGAGGAGTGAGAAACCTAACCTGAGTTTTCCATGTGGGTCCCCAGTGAAATAAAAAGAGGGCTAATCCTGGACGAGGATGATTCCTTTGGAAGGAATGATTAGAAAACTCAAAGTTCTTAACCTGTCAGTCTTGAGGAGTTTCATAACTCCACATCCAGGAGCTCAGCACTGTGTCCTCTTTAATGGCCAGAGGACAATCAAACAACTTGATAGCACATACCTGTTTTAATTAATTTAATGATATGTAAGCTAAGATACATTGCTATTCTATATTATTTATAACAAGTTGGGCCATATTTGAATTCCTGTTTTTTGTCTTTTTTTCTGTAACCTCATGGTGCAAAAGAAAGATAGTAGACTTGGATTCAGGAGGCCTACTTGATGGTCTCAACTCTGGACCTGAGAGCCTTCTGACCTAACAGTCACGCTAATCCTTACTTCTTATCTCTAAAATGAGGATAAATAGTGCCACCTCCAAACATCGATGTGAGGATTAAAAGTGATAATGCACAGAACCTGGAACATAACAAGTGCACAATTCATGTTACCTATTAGTATTCTTATGTTTATTATTATAGTAACACTTCTTCAAAATAAACTTGCTCAGGCTGTGGTATTTTGTGGAAGAGCCACACTCAAGGGGCCAGAGAGCCACATGTGGCTCCCATTCATTTCATTATGTACTTCAGTCCTCACAACCACCTCCAGGAACCTGCAGCAGTTAAGGAGCAGGTATCCAAAGCTCGTGTCTATTTACTAAGTTGCTCCTAGTAACTTACTATTATCATTAATATTTCTGGTATATTAGAAATTAAAATGATATATTTAATATGAGAGGTTGATATATCTGTGTTCTCTATCTCTCCCCTTCCTTCTCTCTTCCTCTCTCCTACCTCCTTTCCCTCTTAACAGACAAGAACTAGGCACTTTATAAAACAGTTGCAGTTCACCAACTGGCCAGACCATGGCACTCCTGCGCCACGAGATGGTTTCATACAGTATGTCCGCTACGTGAGGAGCAGCCACCGGACAGGGCCCATTGTGGTTCACTGCAGCGCTGGAGTGGGCCGCACCGGGGTGTTCATCTGTGTGGACGTGGTGTTCTGTGCCATTGCGAACAACTTAGCAGTAAGTGTGGGAATTACGCAGATAAACCCAAGTCAGTAAAACTCCACTTTTAACAGTCTTCTAACATTGAAGACTAATGTTTAGTTAGCTATGAAGAGCAACTTAGTTACTAGGAGCAACTTAGTAAATACACATGAGCTTTGGATACCTGCTCCTTAACTGCTGCAGATTCCTGGAGGTGGTTGTGAGGACTGAAGTACATAATGAAATGAATGGGAGCCACATGTGGCTCTCTGGCCCCTTGAGTGTGGCTCTTCCACAAAATACCACAGTCTGAGCAAGTTTATTTTGAAGAAGTGGCGTTAGAAGAAGTTTAAAAAATTTGGCTCTCAAAAGAAATTTCAATCGTTGTACTGCTGATATTTGGCTCTGTTGACTAATGAGTTTGCCGACCACTGGCTTAGAACATAGTACATACACACTGAGTGTGAGTTCATCTTCCTTTCTCTGCCTTCCACCCCCAGGGGCTTTTTCCAGCCTTGTTGGAGAAGGGTGGTGACATGTGCCTGTTTGGAATGGACAGACGACATGCATGTAACACGTTGAAAACAATGCAGACTTCAGAGCAATTGAGAGGCTCTGAGAATAACTGCCAGTTTTGCCACGTACTGTAGACTTTTGGTGACTTCGTGCAAATTGTTCATCCTGTCTGAAACCCAGTTTGCTCATATATAAAATATAGATAATAATATTGTTGGGTTTGCGTTATTCATTAGCATTTCTTTGCTTTCCTCTTAATTTAGACATGTGGTGATTATACTATTGCCTTTATTATTGGTTTCACTGATGAGGGAATGTGACTTTAGATCTGTGGTCGAACAGGCCACTTGCTGAGTGCTCTGCGCTGCAGTAGTGAGGGTGGGCATGCATGACCACAGTTAAGCCCAGGAGTGTGACCCTGCGGCTCATTCCAGATGGATGGACTGTGAGCATGCCCAGCAGACAGTGCTGCAGTTAGGTCTTTGTCGGAGCAGGTGTTAGACACCTCTCCTCAGACTCTGGGTAGTTGTACCTGACAGTGACAGCAGATGGTGCCTGGGCCCTAGACCTCACCAGCCTCAGGCTGAATGATGTAGGAGGATAGGAAAATGACTTCTCCTGGTCACTGCTGAAGGACAGGGGCAAGCGATTTTCCTTCTTTTCAGAATCTGAGCCCAGTACCTCCTAGCATTTCAGTTTCCAATTGAGTTCCGATTGAGGCTCCCCCTCCCCTGAACCCAGTCTCTGTGGGAGATGCTGGTTAGTGTAGGCCAGTCAGGGCTATGCCAGGCCTTAAGGTTGAGAATAGGAGAGGAATAGTTTTCCAGAGTAAACTAGGGCTTTATCACATAGAATGAATATAAACTGGCTGGCCAAAAAAAAGACAAATGTCTTAAAAATGCTTAGTGAGTCTGATGTTCTCTTTTGTCCTGTTAGCAGATAATGCAGTAGTATGATTTTTCTTTTATATGATTTTCATCATAATTTCTTAAATAATTTGTTTATATTTATCTTTATTTTATAGAAACTGTAAAACTATAAATATTCTATTTCATAACCCTAAGGAGCACTGTCTTTTTCCCACATTGTACCTTCTTTAAATTCTAAATGTGTTTTCTAATGTCATATGTCTGTTTAATTGACAGTGTGCATAAAAAGATGGATTTTACAATCAAGAATGCCTTGGGTTTGATGAAATATTATGGTTCAGAAATAGGAAATACACCATTGCTTCCTTATTGGTTTTCCATAAAGCCTTGAGCTGTCAAATATTCATACTGATGCCCCTCGCTACTCTTCAGAAATGCTTTCCACCAGAGCTCCGTGAAGTGTGGCATTGACCAGCATCAGTTTATGGATGTTTGATATCTGCTGAAATTGCTTTACAGGAATTGAGAGGAAGCTTTTAGAAGCGCTCAGGGCAGTTTGGTGCATTGCTATATGGTCTACTCTAGGAGCATGAGCAGCGTGCTGGCTGCGTGCGCAGGTGCAGACCATGTGAGTGCTGGGAATTCACATGGGGAAGCTTACATGTTGCAAGCTGCATACAGCCACATGTGATTGGACAAGTGTGACCTTTGACAATTAGGATTAACTTACTATAATGCTAAAAGATATGAACATCTGAGAATATGTAACCATCTATTTCTTTTCATTAACTGTTATTTTTAGACTATTTTCATTATTAATCAAGCCTTCTTAAAATCCCTGAAACTCTGGAGACACTGAGGTTGCTCTGAGTTCAGACATTCTGCACACAGCTTTCCCTCATACCACCTGCAGCAGTAGCAGCCACTCATGGGGAGTCACCAGCTATCAATCACATAGGGAAATGAGTAGTCCAAATTCTTACTGTGCCACTAAGCACACAGTGTAGTTAATCGGTAGGTGTTTTTATTTTGTTTGTTTGTTTGTTTGTTTTACCAACTGTCTTGATGAAACAGTGTGTTGATTTGCCTTCTGGCATACATTTCTTAATCTGTGTCACTACCTTCAACTGTTTTCTAGTCATTGCAGCTCTACTATCAGAACATAATCCTTCACAAAACTTATACTCCGAGCAACATTTGTTGATGATGTTATACTTTGCGTTTTTATACAGTGTAGAGCTAGTTGTGTTTATCAGTAATCAAACTGAGAAAAGAAAGACTTCTTCATTCATATCTCATCATGTTCAAATACCACATATACTGAAAGCATCACTGTGTAAGTATTATCTATGTGTTTATTAAGTTACAATGGTAAATGATTTGGTACTTCTGTTTCATAAATTAGTACCACTACACAGCATTAATCAGTCCCTGAACTTGTTAAGCTATGGTGTCATTAGAAAATGATGCTTTGACTTTTTTGCCACATACAATGGTAAGCAAAATTAGGTTAATACTAATAAATAATAATACAACGATTAATAAATAATAACACGTGTGGTTTTAGCAATTCATATTACACAATAGCTATAAAACTCCCTAAAATATGTGAGGAATTATAATTCCAGGTAAAATTACCATGAGCTTTGGTGGCCTTTGTTTCTCTGCATCACTTCCATGATCCTTATGTGCTCAGTCACCACAGCTCCATTCAGAAAGCTGTGCTTTTTCTGACAGCCAAGTCCAGGAGCTTGTTCTACCATCAGTAAGTTTAGGTTAAATATAAATTTATTTCCATAGTTTCTCTAAACTTAAATTACAAATTTAAGCCCTTCCCTCCCCCCCCCCACATACACAGAATTTCATGCTGTTGGTGTCAAATATAAGTACTCATTAGTCTAGAATTTGTTCTCGGATGTATTCTGAAAGTTCTATAGTTTTGTGTTTTACATTTTAGTCCATAATCTATTTTGGGTTAATTATTTTGTATAAGGTAGAGGTTTAGATCAAGGTTGACTTTCTTTCTTTCTTTTTATTTTTGCCCTACAGATGTTCAATTATTCCAGCAGTAGAGGCCTGGTGCACAAAATTTGGGCATAGGTGCGTTCTCTAGGCCTGGCCAGAAATCAGGACTTATTGGGGCTGGGCTGATCAAGGCCTGTCTGCTGGGGGAGGTTTGAGAGGGAGACTGTGGAAGGTTGGCTAGCTGGCCAGGTGGAGGGACCATGGGAAGTTGATGGCCGCAAAAAAAGATTGGAGGAGGTTGGCTGGCTGCAGGTGGTTGGCTGTGGGAGCACACTGACCACCAGGGGGCAGTTCCTGCATTGAATGTCTGCCTTCTGGTTGTCAGAATGCATCATAGCAACTGGTCAACTGGTCATTACGGTTGTTCCAGTTATTTGGTTGTAATGTTGCTTAGGCTTTTATATATAGATTTTTTTTGTAGAAAAGGCCATTCTTTCATCATTTGAATTGCTTTTGCATCTTTGTCATAAATCATTGGACATGTTTATATGAGCCTATTTTTGGTTCTGTATTCTGTTCCTTTGATCTATGTGTCTATCCTTTTACCAATGCCACACTTTGGATTATTGTAGTGATAATGTAGGCCCTAATGTCAGGTAGAGTGATTTTTCTCACAGTATTCTTCTTTTTTGAAATTGTCTTACAATTATAGGATCTATGCCTTCCCATATAAATTTTACAATAGCTTTCTATGTCTATAGAAAACCTTGCAAGGATTTTTGTAGGAATTGCTTTAAATCTAGATCAGTTTGGGGAGAATTAACATTTTTACTATGTTGAATATTTTAATCTATGAATATGGTGTATTGCTCAATTTATTTAGGTCTTCTTGGATTTCTGTCATTAGCATTTTGGCATTTTCAGCATACAAATCCTGTACATGCTTTGTTAAGCTTATTTTATTTCATTTTCTTTTGAGTGATTATAAATAGTACTAAAGTATTAGAGGTCCAGTGCACAAATTCATGCACCAGTGGGGTCCCTTGGCCTGGCCTGAGGGATTGGGCCAGAACTGGCTCTCTGACATCCCCCGAGGGTTTCCAGAGGGTGCAGGCCAGGCTGAGGGAACCCCACCGGTGCATGATCAGGGCTGGAGAGGGAGGTTGGCCAGCCAGGGAGAGAACACGGGAGGCCTCCAGGGCATGTCTGGCCCATCTCATTCAGTCCTGGTTGGCTGGACTCCCCCAACAAGCTAACCTACCAATTGGAGCATCTGCCCCCTGGTGGTCAGTGCATGTCACAGCGACTGGTTGACTGGTTGAATGTCTGTCCCCTAGTAGTCAGTGCATGTTATAGCAAGCGGTTGAACAGCCTTAGCATATCATTAGCATATTAAGTTTTGATTGCTTGAACAGATGACTGGATGACCAGACACTTAGTATATTAGGCTTTTATTATATAAGATTATATCTTTACTATCAGTTTCCATATGTTTGTTGTTACTATGATGTTGAAGTTCAATTGATTTTTGTGTGTAGAGCTTATATCCTGTGATTTTGTTTAACTCAGTTTTAAGAGTCTTTTGTTATTATTGTTGTTCTGTTTTGTCCTTAGATTCCTTGGTATTTTCTACATAGACAGTCATTCTATTAAAAAATAGGGGCAGATTAATCTCTTACTTTCCAATCCATAGGTCTGTTATTTCTTTTTCTGGCCTTATTGCATTAACTAGAACTTCCAGTGCTGTGTTGAATGTAGATGGTGAGAGAAGACATCTTGCCATCACTGACATTAGGAGGAAGGCAAATTAAAATTATTTATTCTCTGAAAGATCCTATGAAGATGATGAAAAAACAAGATGCAGACCTGAAAAACTATACGTTACATATCCACCAAAGATCTTACATCTAGAATATATAAAGAACTCTCAAAACTCAATTGTAAAAAAAAAAAAACTTAAAAATATCAATCTAGTTTTAAAGTGGGTAAAAGACATGAACAGACATTTCACTGCAGAGGATATATAGGTGACAAATAAGCACATGAAAATATGCTCAGCTTCATTAGCCTTTAGGAAAATTAAATTAAAACCATGCTGAAATATCACTGGACATCTATCAGAAAGACTAATATAAAAATAGTGATATAAAAAATCTTCACCAAATAAATGTTGGTGAAGATTTGAAGAAACTGGATTGATCATACTTTAGTTGTGGGAATGTAAAATGGTATACCCATTCTGCCCAGCTGATGTGGCTCAGTGCTTAAGCATCGACCTATGAACTAGGAGGTCACAGTTCGATTCCTGGTTAGAGCACATGCCTGGGTTGTAAGCTCAATCCCCAATAGAGGCATACAAGAGGCAGCCAATCAATGATTCTCTCTCATTATTGATGTTTCTATCTCTCTCTCCCTCTCCCTTCCTTTCTGAAATATACCAATTCTGGAAAATAATGCTACAGTTTCTTTAAAAATATAAACTAAACTTAACCATATACCCCCAACAATAGCACTCTTGAGTATTTATCCCAGGGAAATGAAAACTCATATTCACATAGAAACCTGTACACAAATGTTCACTGCAGATCTATTCATAACAGCCCCAAACTGGAATCAACCTGGATGTCCTTCAGCAAGTTGATAGATAAAAACCTGGTACATTTACAAACCCCAAGAGTAATATGCAAATTGACCATTATTCCAACACACAAGATGGCTGCCCCCATGTGAACACAAGATGGCTGCCACAAGAGGGGGACAGGGGAGGGAAGTTGGGAGGGACAAGACCTGCAGGGAAGGGCAGTTGGGGGAGATGAGGCCAGCAAGGGAGTGCAGTTGGGGGTGACCAAGCTGGCAGGGGAAGGCAGTTAGGGGCAACCAGGCTGTCAAGGGAGGGCAGTTAGGGGTGACCGGGCCAGCAGGAGAGGGCAGTTGGGGGAAACCAGCCCTGCAAGGGAGGACAGTGGGGGCAATTGGGCAGACAGGGTAGTAGTTAGCCATCGATCAGGCTGGCAGAAGACTGATTAGGTGGTGATCAGGCTGGCAGGCAGGAACAGTTAGGGGTAATCAGTTAGGCAGGTAGGCGAGTAGATGAGAGCCAGCAGTCCTGGATTTTGAGAGGGGTGTTCAACTGCCCATTTAGGCCTGATCCTACTGACAGCCAGACATCCCTCGAGGGGTCTCAGATTGGAGCGGGTGCAGGCTCGGCTGAGGGATACCCCCTCCCCCCACCCACCCCAAGCATGAATGTCATGCACCAGGCATCTAGTTTAGCAATAAGAAGGAAATAACCATTAATATGGAAAACAATTTCAAGGCAATTATGTTACACGAAAAAAGTCCTTTTCAAAAGGTTAGCTATTTCATTATTCCAGTAATATAATCCTTTTGAAAGAACAAACTATAGAGGGGGAGATCAGATTCCCTAGTTGACAAGGGACAGGGGTTGTGCTAGATCAGTGGTTCTCAGCCTTCCTAAGGCCTCGACCCTTGCATACAGTTCCTCATGTGGTGGTGACCCCCAACCATGAAATTTTGCTACTGCTATGTATCGTGATGTAAATATCTGCATTTTCCGATGGTCTTAGGCGACCCCTGTAAAAGGGTTCTTTGATCCCCAAAGGGGTTGCGACCCACAGGTTGAGAACCGCTGTGCTAGATGGTAGTTCTAACAGATAGCATAAGGAAATCTGGTAATGTAACAGTCAGGAATCTTGAATGTGGTTGTAGTTACATGAATTTTCAAATGTGATACTGTTGCACAAACCACAGATACACAAACACATACAATCACAAATGATCACATATAAAACTGGCAAAATCTGAATAAGCTTTGTGGGTTGTATCAATGTCAATTTTCTGCTTTTGATGTTCTGCTGCTATCTTGGATGGTTTAACTTAGGGAAACTGGGTGAAGGATATACAGGATTTCTCAATACAGTTTTTTGTAACCTACTTTCATATATAATTATTTCAACATAAAAATTTTAAGGTTAAATTAGATTTTAAATTATTATAAAAATGACAAGTTATAGAAGTAAAAGAATGCTTATATTCTCTGATATTTACATACTTTTGGGTTATGGTTGACAAATCTTGAAATTTTCAGGTGTCAGCATGGTCTTGCTGCACATGACTGGTACTCAGCTTGTACCAAATGTGACTCTAGGACAATTCATCCACACCCTAGCTGGCCTGGGTACTGTTCACTGATGACACCTCTTAGCCTGTGCCAATGGCAGACTTCCATAAGAGTTTCTAAAACTCTCATTTCTAGACTCATAGAATTGTGGTGCAGCAACAGCACTTTGCAAGCCTGCCCCAGGCAGCAACTACCCTGGGCAGAGCAGATCTTCATGCACAAGTGTAGAATCTGGCATTGGGCCAGCTGTTGCTCAGGGTCTCCATTTGAGTTGAGAGGACTTTATGAGAAACAGCTGTGCTACTATTGTGGCCAGAACAAGTCTTCTATGCATCAGACATTTCCAGACTTATAGTGCCGCTTTAAGGTCTCTCTTTGGAGAACAGAAAAGTATACACAGGGGAAAATTTGTTGTTATTTCTTTTGGAGAGTATTTCTTTTTATTTGATTGCTTCCTGCTTTTTCCTGGAAACCCACTATACAAGTCTTGCTTATCCATTAAACTAGGTTAAAATAGTGCATTTTCCTATGACTGAAAATGAAACCTTTCTGGTTAAATCTTGACATCTTTTTTACTGGAAAGCAGTATGGAGTGAGTACTCATTTGGCAATCTGTAGGTTTATGTTCCCCCCTATATGGATAATATAGAATTACTGTCATCCTGTTGCAGTTCAACATCAGAGATATCGTGGCCCAAATGAGAGCACAACGTCATGGCATGGTTCAAACAAAGGTAAGCTCTCACGTCATAAATTCTAATTTGAAGAATAATGAATATAAAGATTCACTGTATAGCATATTACAATTTATAAAGCTCGTTCACCCACATGATCTCACTGAGTTCTCACTTTTGAGGTAGACATTACTGATGCATAACTTCAAGTTCAGAGCAATGCAGTCTTTTCCATGAGGTCACTTCATTTTGGTAGCAAGTGGAAGAGCTAAGAGTGAGACCGAGTCTCCCGGTGCCCACATGTAAACTTTGTTAGAGTAACATGTCTTAATTTATTTTCATAAATTTAGGGATAGAAATTCTGGGATATTCACTTGCCATTAAAATATTGACGTCATTAGCATGTCATAAAACTATCATTTCTGTCTCAAGTTAATTATTAGTCATTTTGGGGGGTAAAAAAGTATGGATAATGAAAACAGGTACCCCTGAATCATCAGGCTGACCTGTTTTTAGGCCAAGATAGATTAATATGGAGCATTTTATTTGAACTATTGTTGTCTGAGAGACCTGAGGCTATATCTAAAAAAAATTTAAAATTTGATTCATCCAGGGAACATAGCAGAATGAGTTTGAGAGTCAGTTTCCCATCTATTCAGTTAAGCCTTTAGTTCTAGACCAAGAACTATATTGTCATAATTTATGTTCCTGATATTTTAAAAATATATTTATGTAAAGCAGTTCTTAGTTAAATGTGTGCTCTTTAGGAACTTTCTTTGTGGCTGAAAATTACAAATGTGTTCTCTGAAAGTGGATATTGGTATTCAGTTGCTTAACGGTCTTTTGTTTTTTATATATATGTTTATAGGAGCAGTATTGGTTTTGTTATAAAATTGTGCTTGAAGTTCTTCAGAAACTTGCAACTTTGGATTTAGAAAGACTGCCTCACACTTGACATACCAGATGGCCTGAAGCTTCCTCAGAAAGAGCATGATAGGTTGTGCTGAAGGAAGGGCTCTGCTGTGTGCACAATGTGCTTTCTTGGTGTATCATTTGATTTCCTTTCTGACAACTCCCTGAAGGCAGCATCATTTGGTTTGGGGTGAATGGTGTTTACTCACTGATTTTACTTAGATAATATTAAAATACCCTCCCACATTTTCCAATGAAATAAAAGTTTCTTAAACCAACTGCAGCCTATTTGGTTGAAGGGATTACAGAGCTCAATAAAAGACTTAAACTATATTTATTAAGATTATATCTGGAAAGACAGCTAAAGGGAGCTGAGGATTTCCCACACTTTAGGAAGCCTTGATTCTGGGAGGACCTAGAACCAGTAAACTGACTTCTTATAGGCATTTTCAAGACAGATACTTATCCATAGTTTTTAGATAGAATCTCTACTATTAGCTGGATTTGAACAACTCAGTTCACTAAAGATTCCTATTAGGATGGTTTAATGTGTTATTCAAATTGGATTCCATTTTTCCACACTTCCAAGTCCCATGGAGCCCCAGGGAGCTCAGAGGACCAGGTACCTTTCTAGAACCACTGGACAAAGACCTGTTGGTCTGGGGAGCTTTTTGTGGCTGGGCAGACTTCCTCCCTCCATCACATGAGCACACTGAGGAACAGTCCAAAACTAAAATAGATATTTATAGAGAAGGTCCAAGAGGAAATTTTTGCCTGGCTTGAGTTCTTTCCTATCCCACCCTAACACTTAACATATTACTCAGTCTGCTTTGTTGAAAGCAAATATTACATTCTACTTGCTTCTTAGTTTTTGCCCTTTAGCTAACCAATAAACTTTGATACAAGCATTATTATGTAATTTTGAATCACTTATGCCAGATATATTTTTCAAACTAAGATCTAGAGTAGTTACTTTTTTCTTCAGAGTTCCATTAAATCATTTCTTTTTATTAACCCTTCCCTCTGCCCCACCTCTGCTGTAACATTTAGAAACTGTCTTTGGGAACCAAATTTTGGAAAACCAAATTCATAGTTCTAAAAATGAAAACTTCCATATTCTGTTTTTGAAAAGATTGTGGCCATTATTATAATCATCTTATTATAGGACTTTGCCTCATACAATTACAGTGATAATTTTATAAAAAAATTTTAGTGACCAGCTATATTTTATTATAAGCTATAAAGCACTTGATATACATCTTTGTAAAGTATAATTCAGTAAAGATCAGAATATTCTATGGATTATATTAAGAAAATTTCTAATATTAAGCTTGAATTTTTAAGAGATTTATATTGTTCCCCTGGCTGAATGAATACTTGAATTGGATGAATTAAAATAATTCTCATTGTAAAAAAAATTACATGCCAGAAATCTATTTTATATTAAGTCAAATAGATGAGTAAACCTCTTTACATTATTCATATAAATAGTAGTCTATGCTAAACATTAATTTTGATGATTGGCCTTTAATATTTGTATTCCTAATGTTTCTTTCTGTTTTTATAAACTAATAGACATAATGTACAACAGTATTCCTGAGTATTTCATGCTGTTATTTAAATGGAAATATTTACTATGTATTGTCTCTTGCATTTTTATTACTTGGGCCTTAAATATTCTTGTAAAGAAAAATTTATTACTTTTTGACAGTAAATATGTTTTTTCTTTAATGGGTGCCTTATATTTTTATAGCTGGACTAATTTTTCATTTGTCAAAGAAATTAAATAAGGAAATATGAGAATACTAATTGTATTTGTTTATTTTATTTCGGGGAAGTAGATTTCAAATTGAAAACTTTTAACTAATTAAAATACTAAGTCTCATACCAACAATAAATAAATTTTTGCCTAAGATATGAATATGAAACTCCAATTGACATCTTTGTGAGTATATGACTGCTTATTTGGGGAAAAATGAAAAATATATTTAAATATAATCACATATAGATTTATTACTTTTCAATTTTAAAAGTTTTATGTGCTTGATGGACTTATGCGTGGAACCAAATCTTCTCAGATATAAACATAGTAGGCTTTATTTTCATATAAGTCTTAGTAATTTATTTTTCTTTTTTTTCCCACCATGTATTATTTATTCATTCTGTTTTTTACTCTTTTCTCCTTCCATTCTTTCTTTCTTTCTCCCTCTCTACCTTTCTTCCTTTTAAAAAAAATCTTTATTATTGAGAGTATTGCAGATGTCTCCGGCCACTCCTCCCCATTGCCTCTCTCCACCAGGATCCTCCTCCACCTCAGGCCTTCACCATTCTATTATCTATTTCCCTGGGTTATGCACATTAGTTATTAATCTCTTTCTACCCTCCTTCACCCTTCCTCTCTGAGGTTCTTCAGTCTGTTCCGTGTTTCCATTTCTCTGATTCTATTTTATTCATCAGTTTTTTTTCATTAGAATCCTTGTTTGCTTATTTTGATATTTTTAGACTCAATTGTTGATAGATATGTATTTATTGCCATTTTATTGTTCATATTATTTATCTTTTCCTTTTTCTTAAAATCTTTAACATTTCATATAATACTGGTTTACTGGTAATAAACTCCTTAGCTTTATATATTTATACTTATAATATATAAATGTAGATTTATATATTATAAAAAAGCTGGCCCCAGTGAGCTGATTGAGAGAGGTCACAAATAAATAGAAGAATAAGGGAAAAAAGTTTATTTCATTACTGAAGACTTAAAAAAAGAAAATGGAAGAGTTTATTTGTTTATGCCAACAAATTTGAAATGGACAGGTTCCTAGAAAAATACCAAAACCATACATACAATGGAAATAGAAAACCATAATAGGTCTAAAAGTTCAAAGAAACTAATTCATAATTCAAACCATTTGACAATAAACACTTCAAGTTCAGGTGGCTTGACTGCAAGTTCTAAAAAATAATTAGGACTCCAACCTTATATAATTCTTTGGGAAAAAAATAAAAAAGTTTAGCAAATAGTTCATACTAAAACCTCAAATGGAAACTGTGAGAACATGGCAGGTCAGTTTCACTCTAAATGTATGCATATATCCTAAGCAAGGTACTGCCAGAAGATAATTTTATCATTATGACTCATAATATTAGACATATACAGATCAAATATTTTATTTAATTCCTCAGTTAATTAGGAAACCTGTGACTGGTTCACAGGAAAAATTTTAAAGCCACACATAAATTGTGCAATTTAAAAATAGATGATAAACTGACATTTACCATGGGTTTTAGGAAGAATTAATTGTCCCTTCACTGGGCAGAGTTAATTGTATATCTACAGACATGGATCATTTGCATTACTACCAGTTATCAACAATTCACAGTATTGTAAAGTAGCTCAAAGACTATGAAAGGCACAATTCTCACAAAATCAGAAAACCTAAAATGAGAAAATTTCTTGTTTTCTATTAAGAATTCCAAGTAATCCTTTTTGTCCCTTTCAAAGCTTTATACATTTTTTTTTCAGTTAAAATATGATATATCATGATCAAGTTGGGGTTTCTTCTAGGAATGTGGAATCAGTTTGTTAAGTCAATGAATGTAATTCATCACACTAATGGATTAAAGAGGAAAACCCTATGGCTAGCTCAATAGATACAGAAAATAAGTTATTATAAAATGTATTGATAAAAGTTATTATAAAATCCTTTCTTGATTTTGAAAAAGAATAGAAAGTTCTTAGCAAACTAGAAATAGAAGGGAATTGCCGTCCTCTGCTTGTGAATAGGTAGGGCAGACTTACAGCAGCCAGCCATTGAAGAGTGAAGCTGTTTCCCACTTCAGTCAAGCCTACCTTGACTTCTGGAAAATGGGTAGGAGCGGAAGGGGCTGAGTCCACTACCAGCCAGAAGTGAATACTGCCCAGGAGACGACTGTGTCCCCTTCTGCGGGAGTGCAGGTCTTCCTCACTGGTGCCAATTCTTAACGTTTTTCTCTGCTATGGACGGAGTAGATTTGGTTAATCATACCCCATAGAGCACCCTGAGAATTTTCTGTCAGTATCCTTTGCTCAGGATCACTGCTCAGATATTAGCAATCCAGAAACAATCCTCTCATACACCCAATGTGTGTAAAAATATTTCGCATGGCAAACAGAAATGGCAAATACATTTCCCACAGCGCATGGTGCTCAGGCTGGAGGTGCCTGGTCATGGACAGCCAGCCCCTAGGAAGAAGCACCGACAGTCAGCATCAGTGGGCCACATGGGAGCTTTCCCACAAGTAGAAACCTAGCACTGATGACAGGATGGGGGTCTGCCCACTGGAGCCACGTGGAGCTCTACTACTTGCCATGGCATTTGGGCCCTAATGTCTCAGATCAAGTTGTGTCGGGGAGAGCCCTCCCAGGGAGGGAAGAGACTGCCAAGGTGGGCAGGAAGGGGTCAGGCAGGAAAGCCTGTGTTTTTCTAGACCTCCAGGAAAAGTGTGTCAAGTTGAGGGTGAGTAGATGGAATGATAAACTGGAAAAGCAAAGCAAAATAGTACCATAAGGACAAATAGCCTGCAACTGCCCTATTGGGCTTCCTCCATGGTGGCACTGAGGAAAAGCATCCTTGGCTCATCATTGTAATGAGGAGGACAGGATGGCTCCATGGGTGTGGCTGAGAGGGTTTCTTTCAGAGAAGCAGTATGGAACTCTCTAGAAAGCAGAGCAGGAGGCTGGCAGGAGATCCCGCACAGATCTGGGCTGAGGAGCTTTGGCTATAGTCTGCCTTTTCCTGTGGCTTCTGCTTCTGGTAAGTCACAGATGTGCTTCTAGTGTCTCTCCTTTTGCTCCCACTCACCCTCTCTGGTGGCTCATACCCATACCCATGGACATTCACACAGCTGTGCATCTCCTGATGCTTCTTCACCCACCCACCACACACCTGCCTTCTGAGCAGGGCACAAGCACAGTGTCATATTCCAATCATGGCCCTCTCCTAGCAAATGAGTAAAGTTAGGAAATAGGTGCCCATTTGTGAAGCTTTGGATACATACTTTCACAGCGTGTGTACGCTCCCAGGAAACAGCATCATGTCATTATTGATGACTTCTCCATGAGTTGTCCAAGGCTCACCTGCGTTTTTTTCTGTTCTGAGTGCAGGATGCCGACAGAGAGGTCCTCAGTGAAGGAAGAATGGAGAATGACTGCACAAAGAAGGGATTCCTTCCTCCCCACATAATATTTTGGAAGATTACTCATACCATGGGCATTGGTTTTATTCTGAAATGCTAAGGCATGTTCTGCAGAAACTAGTCCCATGACAGAGTCAATAAGAGAAGGGCTCTTTGACCAAAGAAGTTTGGAATGTACTTCCCAAAGGCATTCCATATGCTCTTAGAGTTCCCAGTACAGATTAGCATCTGAAAGACCTTAAGGAAAGCTTGCATGTGTAAATACCATCACACTCTCAGCCTCTGGTGTGAAGCTGTGCTATGGGAAGAAGGGTGAGTGAATTAAATATCTGAATGTAACAGCAAACTTGTTTTTTATGTCTTTAGAAAGTCCACTGAGTTGATTAGAGTTTATCCTCTGAAATAATCTTTTCCAGGTGAATGTATGGGTCCTATAGGCCAGTGATTGCCAACCTTTCAAATCTCATGGACCACTGGTTGGCAACTGCTGCTATCATCCTTGCTTTCTGGCAAATCTGAAAATACCTGTGTGCACTTATGACATATTGGCTAAGCATAAAGTTCCCATTATCCTTTTCTCACTTGGAAAGTTTTGTAGCCATTATTCCACTTACTTTCTCTTGACATTGAATGTTGTCAAGGGGGAATCTATTGTGTTGAAAAGAAATAATTCTTATAAAAATGATAGTGAGTGAATTTCATTCAACTGATTAATTGCACAAAAAGCAAGACAAAAAGGTCTGGGTTGGATCAAGGAAGAATTTTTCCCATGCACTGTCAACTCACTTTTATTTATTTCTTCTTATTATTTTTTTACCTTTAACTGTCACATTGTTCCCTCTTTATCCTCATCATTACTCTCCATTTTTTAGTTTAAATATTCTTTCAAATTACAATTATACCCCCACCCCATTAAAGGCTGTCTCTGCATCTTGCTCTCATCTCCTTTAAACAAGATAAACTTTCACTCAGTTTTAATTACACATTTTACACTTAAATACTTAACCAAAAGTAAGACATTCATCTAATTATTTGATTATAAGACTCATTAACTGGGGGAAAAATTCCATTACAAATACTTAGTTTCATATGCACTCCTAGAAACAGAGCTAGGATGTAATCTACTAGTTAACAGGTTGTGAGCTTCCAGGACAGTGTTGACATGACTAAAAATTTATCCAGATAATCTTGATCTGCATGTTTTCTTTTCATGTCCATAAAATGAAGAGCTTTTCCTGATCACCTTTTCCATACAACAGGCAGGTAAATCTTATAATACTAGTCTTCAAAATGAATCTGACAGCCAGTGACATCCACAACTTCATTAGTATTCATCAACTCCCAGGATGTTGGCAAGATTGCCAGAGTTTAGCCAGGTAATTTTTCAGCAAAATATTCTCCCATAAGTTTTGGAATTTTCCTTTGCATCTTAGCATCTTCAAGTAACAGCTTCGTTACACTGAGTGCCATTGTTCCAAGAACACAGTACCAACTCCCAAGTCCAGACACAAAAGCCGCCTTACTTTTAAACATCCTTGCTTCTCCCATAGCTTGCTGGTTTGATTTTTTGAGGGCTTCTTTCTCATTTTGTTCCTGTTTACGGAACCCTAATTTTTGCCTAGTGAGTATTCTTCAGCTGTCTTTTCCTTTCTTCCCTTTAGGATCTTTAGTTTTCACAGTCCTCCCTTCCCCCTTTGAAACACAGTCCCTCTGTCCAGCAGCCAACGCTGGGGCTGTTGTTGGCACTGGATCAGCTAGCAGCCTGAACTTTGCTCTGTCGTTTCTGAATATATTCTCGCCAACACTGTCCTCTGGGCAGGTCCCTGTTCCTCAGTTGCAAATAGTCCACATTTCTGGTTGTATGGATGAATGCCAGTACTTGATTTTCACAGTGCATTTTCCTAGTGTTTGGGTGCCACGGCTGCCACAGACATTCTTGCTCTTAGAGAACTCAGTGCCCCCATAGGACCAAGCAGAACATCTTCCCAGAGGCCCTCAGGAGTCTTCCCTTTTCTGGGATGGAAAGAGACACACTGGCATTTCATTCTGTGATGCTGATGAGCTGTTAGGAGGTAGCACTCCATAGGCAGGATGGCACTGCTGCCCCAATCTCTCCCAGGCCACTTTTCAAGACAAATGGACTAGAGGTGAGGAATGTATGTCACCATGGTGCCTCCCACTGCTGTGTGCATAAGGTGTTTGGGGAAAGCTCTGCTAAGCTAATCCTTTCTACTTCTGGAGTTTTGTTTGGCCTAAGAGTTCCTGCCAATAACAGATGAGCCAAAGGTTTCTGGTCAAAAATAAAGTAAGTCCCAGTGCATGTCAGCCTGTCATTCTGCTCTCCTTGTGGTTGCTCCAGTTTGGAAGCCCCGCTCTGTGTGTCCCTGGGCTGCCCTGAGTCAAAACCCTCCCTCCCTGGAGCCTGGCCAGGGACAGCTCCCTTCCTCTCCCAACCCCCAAAACCACCTGAGGCAAGAACCAGCGGGGACTGGGAGGACAGAGATAGTGAGGTACAAGCCCCTTTGTTCTGCTGTGGGTGGTCCCCTATTCTCCTAGCTGTGGATTGTGGCCTGGGGCCCTGCACACAGGGTTCTCCGTGGGCGTGGTTTGTGTGTGTGGCCTGATGGGTCGGGCGCTCCCTTTGGTGGAGGCAACTGTGGTCCCTGGAAGACAGGGGTATCTGAGGCACAGCATGACTCTCCCGGTAGGTGCCACCATGTGCTCGCTGTTGAGAAGGAAGTGCGGGCACCTACCTGCTGGGATGAGCTTTGGGGTGTCTCTTTGCCACATCCTTCTCTCTAAGCTGCTGCACCTTCAGACGGTAGGTCTGCACCAGGCAGGCCTCAGCTCCTGACTCTCCCAGTGTCCAGGTGACTTTTGGTCAAACACACCACCTTTCTCTGGGAAAAACGCCCGCAGTTTTAAAAGCACTTTTCGCTCTGAGCATTCCTCATTCGTTTATGAAAACTGCACTTGGCATTACTGCACTTTTTACACACTGAAGGGCTGCGGCCATCCTGCATCCAGAGAGCCTTTCACTCCATTTTCCAACAGGCTCAGTGATGGTTCTTGCTGTTTTAGCAATAAAGAATTGTTAAGACTACAGCTTTAAAGAGGGAATGCTATTGCACACTGAATAGACTACAGTGTAGTGTCAACACAACCTCTGGGTGCACTGGGACGGCGGAGGGCGGGTGAGGGCCATGTGTGTGAGGTATATGGAGGCTATGTTCTCTTTCGAGTCCTTTTCTGCTTGGATTTGAAGCTGGAAACTGAGGCTCCCATGGCCGTGGCACCTGATGTTCCCCAGCTGGCAGCACTCTCCCAGAGCCCCGCTACCAGCACCTATGCTATGGCTTGGGGTTTCTAAGCACTGCTGCTGGAAATAGCTGCAGGAAGTGTGGGTGAACACTGCAGCAAGTGAGAGAGGGTCTGCCGTGAGCTGAGGAAGGATGTGCACCGCCTAAACTCTTGGCAGATGCTTCTAAATGGTTTTCTTTCATGCAGCCTTGCCCCAGCCTCTCACTGCATCCCACTCATGACTGGTCTGCAGGTGGGAGAGTTGGCAAGGCCTCCTTTGAGGCCTCCAACTGAGTCTCTGGAACAGACAGGCCCTTCTCACCTGGGCCCAGGCACCACGAGGGACAGGTGGCAGGGCTCTGAGGCCAGGAACAGGTGCCTACAAGGTTTCCCACTTGGGAGGCCATTGCTCAAGCCAAAGAATCTCCAGGAAATGGGCCCTGACGCTGAGACATTCTAATGAACCATTAGCCTCTCAATGACTGGACGGCAGGCCAAGAGCTCAAAGGGCTTGAAGGCAGGTCCAGCCCATGGGGAGCCAGGCCCACAAGAAAGGACCCTCAGCCTGGAGACCCTGAAGAAGGCTGTACCTGTGCTGTGGGTGCAGTACCCTGGCCTCCTCTGCCAGCCTGTGGTGGAGCTGAGCATGCTGCTGGCACTCAGCAGACCATAAATCAGTGCTGTCAGCTGGGACAACTCTGCAGATGGAGGAATTTTCTTCTTTCTCCCAAACTTAACACATCATAAAACACAGCCATTTGGGGAATGAGAACAACTAGGAGGTGTTTTCGCCTCTGAGGCTCTGTTCTGGGAGCTTGGAAGGTATGGTTTATAGTCTAACATGTCCTCACACCGCAGGCCTCACCAGCACACATGGAAGAAGAACAGCTGTTGCTGCAGGCCACCAGGCTCTGGAGCCAGACCCAGAGCATGGAAAGGCCTTGGTGCTTCTCTAGGGTGTCTTGGATTTGTGGCACATGGGCCACTGTAAGTGAGTATAAGTTTGTCCTGAAAGTCAGTACTGAATCTTCTCATCATTTTCAGAGTCTATCAGAACCCGAACCTGGCTCAAGTGTGTAGTGTAATGCATTTCTGGTCCCTGGTCACACAGGTGTCCAATGCCTGTTTCCTTGCCTTCCTGAGCAGAATACTGATGTGGACTCTTTCCCAAGGTGGAGCCTCCAGGTTCTCAGTGGACAGTAAGTCCTCTGAGATGGCAACCATCAGTTCCTGTCCTCCCTCTGCATTGCATCACTGTCAGAGTATCAGCAGCCCCAGAACCTTGGCTCAGGGCTGCATCTTTTACTTGCCTTGATCAATAAAATGTGGATAAAGTGACAATTCTAAGCCACTCCTGGGTTTGGTCCTTAAGACAGGCAGCTTCCACTTTCTGGGGGAGCCAGCGCTAGGCTAGAAAGGAGCTGGGCTGGGCTTATGAGGCCTGTGGAGCGAGCACCAGCTGTAAGACAGTGATAAGACACACTCACGGAAGTGGCTGTCAGGGTTAGAGGAGTGCTTAACCTAGAGCAAAGCACAGCCACTAGCTGCTGGGCCAGTGCTTTCTTCTCCCCAATTCCCTTGCCACTTTGATTCTGGCAGCCCGAGGGCCAACAGGATAAACTCAGATCAGTTACACTTGGCTACTGCAGGCTGTGTGGGCCCAGCCTCAGTTCTGAGTCATGAAGGAGGATGCTTCTGACCACAGTGCTGACATCCCACTATAAATCAGGGTGATCTGACTGCCAGGCATCACAGGATTATAGTCCCCTCTGATCCTTCACCAAAGCCCTTGCTTAGGTGTCTGAGTGAGCAGTATGTGCATGTACCAACATGAAGACGATAATCTGCAATGCCTAAGACTTGCCCAAGGCAGTGATAGGAGAGCTATAAATCTAAATGTGTATACCCCTGGCCTGTCAAAGAGAAAGCAAACTGACATTTGTCAAAACAGCAAGGCAGGTTTTATCTGAGCTACTTCACTATAGAATTGAGCTCAACTCCCAACAGAGCAAAGAGAGCTGGTAATTTAGATTTATAGCCAAAGAGTACAGTAACAGAAAATTAATGAGGGGCACTTGATTAAATATTGCGGATTGGGGTGGGGATGAGAAACTTGACTAAATATAAAGGTGAGAGTCAGGAGGGAAAGTCTCAATGAACTGGGCTCAGCAGGCCAAAGGCAAGGCCTCAACTCAAAGAAGAGTCTCAAAGGAGCTCAACTAACATTTGTTTAGGGAGGGAGTCTTTGCAAAGCTACAGCTTCCACAGATCAAGATTCCCAAATATGAGCTTTATAAACTTTCATTCACTTTCTCTTTTTCCCTTTTCATTTTGTAAATATTATTGAGCATTTCCTAAGTGTCAAGGGCAACCTAATAAGCAGAAGTAGTTGTGACTGTCCACATGGTGCTTTTAAACTCACCAGGAAGATTGTATTTAGTGAAAATCTCACAATGACTATTTTGAAAGATGAAAAGTATGAAAGGAAGAGGGTGTAAGGAGGACCCAGGGCAGAGGAACCAGCCTGTTCTTGGGGTTCAGGGACTCATGAGTGCTGTGGTGTCTGAGCCACATCTGCAGGATGAGTAAGAGGAACTTTGATGAGGGTGAAGCCCCAGAGACCAAGCCACCTGCAACAGATGGTACAGAGAACAAGCTGTGTGAAGGGACCTGGTAGAAGACGTGGGAGAGTGGCTGTCTGAGGGGACCTGGGAAAAGACCAGAACTGGATGTGTGAGGCTGGAGGCAGGAGCTGAGGGTGAGCAGGGCTGAGCTCACTGGCTCCAGTGGAGACTGAGAGCTCCTCCTGGAAGGTCAGGGCAGAATCATTGGCTTGGACTGAAGGCAATGGGATATTTCAGGAGAATGGGGGTTGGAAATAGTTAGTTTGGAGGGCAGGAGAGCAAGTTAACAAGAAAACCATAGTATGTTTTCATGTTGGACATTTCAGATGTTGAAAAATGGATTCACAGTGGATGTTGTGTCTACTTGGCTCACTTTGTTACTCTTAGCTGTATAACTCTTAATATACATGCATTTCAAACTTCACATATATAGTTATATGTGTATATCTGCATATATATGGTTATATATACTATGCTTTACATATATTAGGTTTTATAGTATATATATTCAGATGAAACAAGTAGTGTGGAAAAGGGACAGGGGAGAGAAACAGCAGGTTGTATTCAGGAAAACACAAACTGATTAGCTTGACTATAGAGAGAGAGTGAGGGGGAAGGACTGGCTCAGCTTATGTCCCAGTGTTGACCAAAGAGTAGGAGCAGGTGGGATACATTAGCTTCTCTGGACATAGGCACCTTGTTGCACGCCAGTGAGATAGGTGATGGTGCAGCTGATGTGACATGCAGGCTGTGGGATGCCCCACCTGCTTATGCATGGCCCCAGCCTCCCGAGAGCACTTCTCTTAGATGATAATGGAGTTTTTTTAAACCACCAGACCCAAGAGTCTGAGAAAAAAAAAGGCCAAGTAAGCTGAAAAACAAGCAAAAACCGCCAAAGAAAACAAACGACCAGCCCTCTAAACTCCCCTTTTCTCCCCTGGGAGGATTGTCTTTATTAAAGGTTCCTGGGTATCTAAAACTGTGAGAAGTGTTGCAGTTTGGCAAAACTAACTTTGTGTACCCAGATTCACCCTTGTTTATTCTGCATAATGCCTGTATTGCCCCCGGATGCCCATGTTTCCTGTAATACATTTTGGAAAACACCAGTGAAGAAGTCATTCTCATTTCAATGTGTTGCCAGGAAGTAACACATTGGCACATTCAAATACATGCATTACTCTGGGGGATGCAGCCGAATTCAATCTAAGAGCAGAGTGTCTATGACGCTCCCTGCTCCGCTGCGATGAACCAGAGAGGAAGCTCACACACTGACAGGAGAGATGTACTTGACTGAAGATGGCTGAGGATATGCTGGGAGGGCTGTTATTGCTGTCTGGCCCAGCCTGGGAGAGGAGACTGAGATGCATTCCCAGGAAACCAGCATTGTAGAGGTACCTTGGATGAAAGCTGGGTCTTTAGTATGTGGAATGGGAGGAGGAAGGGTTCCAGGTGAAGGAAAGGATGAGAGTAAATGCAATATAGGCAGAAGGTAAACTCCAACTGGAGATACAAGGGAACTTAAAGTTAAGATAAAAAATTGGAACTGAGGTATGAGGTGTGTCAAGTCAGCATGAGGTGGGGATTGGGGTGATGATATACAAAGCAGTGGTTCTCACACATGGGGATGTGGCATCTGCATCGGCAGCTCTGGCTCACAAGGTGCTCATTCTTCCCAGGGAAGGTAGAAAATTTCATCAGTGACTTGGATAGATCCCTGTATAAATCATGTCTTTTATCTTCTGTGTTCTGATGCTTTGAAATCTTGGGTCCTTGTTGCCCCTCCCAGGACTAGCCAATTCCTGAATAACTTAAACAATTCACCCTAGAGTGTGCTTTTCAAAAGCAAACCAGCCAGTCAGAGCCCACACCTCAACCACTTCCTTTACTGGCTTTCACAATTTGGTTCACATTGTGACCTGCCTTAATCATGCCTTGGACAAGTACTAGACAATTCAGGATACCCCTGTGTTCCAGATCCTGCTAAAATTATTCACACTGGCCAGCCCTAAGCTTGATCACCTTTCCTCGCCTAACCTTTCTCATGGAAATCACAATAAAGGCTCTTGCCCACATCTTCCTTTCTCCCTCTTGCCCACATCTTCCTCTCTCCCTTTGCCCTCCTCTTTTTCTCCCCCCCCTACTCACAGCTCCCCCCCACAGCCTGGTGCTTCCCTGTGTGGCCCATCTTGTGGCCCTGCATGATAGGCTGTGCCTCCTGATTCTAGGGATCTGTGAGCATAACAACCCTCTCCCTTCATGACAATCATTTTCATGCTTTACTTTAGTAGTTCTCTACCTTTCTAATGCCGTGACCCTTTAATACAGTTCCTTGTGTTGTGGTGACCCCCAACCGTAAAATTATTTTTGTTACAACTTCATAACCGTAATTTTGCTATTGTTAATGCATCATAATGTAAATATCTGTGTTTTCCAATGGTCTTAGGCTCTACGGCAGCGGTTCTCAACCTGTGGGTCACCATCGGAAAACACAGATACTTCGTTATGATTCATAACAGTAGCAAAATTACAGTTACAAAGTAGCAACGAAAATAATTTTATGTTTGGGGGTCACCACAACACAAGGGACTGTATTAAAGGGTTGTGGTATTAGAAAGGTTGAAGACCACTGCTTTGTATTAAAGCAGATCTCAGGTAGAATAACCAGGACAGTCCTACTTGACACCTATTGCCCTACCTAGTTATTATTAGCACTTCTTTCACTCTCAAAAGTGATCCAGTTTTAAAGGACTGTTCCTTCCCATTGAGCCTCAAGGTGAAATGTAGCAAGAGAGAAGGGTCAAGGGTAGGATTCCAGAGATTTTAGAAAGAAAACAAATGACTGGTGTGAGGAGGCAGAAGAGCCTGCACTTTTCACATCAAAGAAAGTGAGGTGTGGGAAGTCATTGATAACACATGTGGAGAAGGTGACAAGAATAAGAACTGTGAAGGAGCCACTGCACCTGTTCTCCCAAGGGTGTGAAGGGTAGGCACAGATGTCTGAGGCTGAGGGCTGATTCAGGGCAAGATGGGAAGTGGTGATCACTTAGTTCACTCTGCAGCTTCCTAATCATGAAGGGATGCAGGGAGGAGATGGGACAAGAATCTGAAAGGCACAAGGCATAGGACATGTTTTAAGTAGGTAAATTTGGTTTTCAGGGGTTTTGTGGAAGAAGAGGCATTACAAGACATAACATACAATGGGAAAGTAGAGTCTCCTGAAAAAATGGTGCTGGGAAAACGGCACACCTCAAGCGGATGGATGAAACTGGACCCTATCTCCACATCATGCTATGGAGTGGCAGAGGACATTTTGTTTACAAACCATTTGCCTGATAAAGGGTTAATGTCCAAAACATATAGGAATCTCAGATAGCAGATAACCAAAGAACCTCATTTAAAAAAATGGAAAAGAACTTCGATAAACATTTCACCAAAATATACACACATGGCCACCAGGTATGTAAGAAGGTACTCAGCATTTCTAACCCTCAGGGTATTACACTGTTGGTAAGAACCAACAGTGGTATAGTCACTATGGAAAACATATGAAGGTTGCTGAAAAATTAAAAATAGAACTATATGTTCCAGCAATCCTACTTCTAGATACATATCCAAAGGCATTGGAATCAGGAACCTGAAGAGATGTTTGTATGCCATGTCCATTACAGCATTATTCACAATAGTCGAAATATGGGCACAACCCAAATGTCCAAACAAGATGAATGGATAAAGAAACATGGTGTAGATTATTCAGCCTTAGAAAAGAAAACAAATCCTGAAATTTGCATCAACATAGATGAACCTAGAACATTATGTCAAGGGAAATAAAGACAAATACTACACAATCTCACTTATATGAACTATCTAATATAATGAAACTCATAGGTGTAGGGAACAGAATGGTGTTTGCCAGGGGTTGGGGAAAGGGAAAACGGGAAATTGTTTTTCAGTGGGTATAGTTCTTGTTTTGCAGAATGAATAAATTCTAGAGAGATATAACATATAGTTAACACATGATGCTATATTCTTTCAAATATATTAAGAGGATAGATCTCATGTTCTTACACACACAAAAAAAAAAGGAAGAAAAAAAGAACACAAGGTATTATTTCTGGAAGTGGTGCATATCTTAGTGCCTTGGTGTCTTGGTTGTGGTGATGGTATCACAGGTGTGTGCATATGTCCAGTCTCATCAATATGTATAAATTAAATGTGTGTGTGTTTGTTTATATCACTTATACTTTAATAAAGCTAATAATTGCATTCAGGACAGGAAAATAGAAACAAGTCAAGCAGGAATCAGGAAGCTGATAGATCCAGAGTCCAGGGGGAAAGTTTGTCTTGAAAAGGAGAAGAATATCTATACTAATAAAAGAATAATATGCTAATTAGACTGGGAGTCCTTCCAAATGTCCTTCCTGACAAAGCCATGTTGGCAGGGCTGAAGTAGAGGTGGTTAGGGACGATCAGGCTAAGAGGGGAGGGCAGTTGGGGTGATCAGACCAGTGGCGGGGGGGGGGCAGTTAGGGATGAGCAGGCCAGCAGTCAGGGGCAGTTGGGGATGATTAGTCTTGCAAGTGGACAGTTGGGCGCCAGCAGGCAGGTAGGCAGGTGAGCAGTTAGGAGCCAGCAGTCCCAGATTGCAAGAGGGATGTCTGGCTGTTGGTTAGGCCTAAACCAGCAATTTGATATCCCCTGAGGGAGGCTGAGCTGAAGGACACTCCCCCTCCCCCATGCCAGCATCCACAAATTTTGTGCACTTAGCCACTAGTTTCTTAATAAAGATCCACTAGGGGAAGATAAATACATTCTGAGGAAAAGGGGAGAGAAGGTGAGAATGTCATTATTGAGTTAAATTCTCAATAAATTATGAAGTGCATTCATCTGCCATGAATACAGGAAGTGGGGGTGGGTTTGTGAGCTTGGGGAGAGGAGCAAGATTAGGCTGGGGAGTCTACTAAAATGCCAGTGAGGGATGGAGACTTGGCTCCTGCAGCAGCCTTGACAGACTGGGAGGTTAGCAGAGACAAGCTTGTCCAGGAGCCAAGGCACAGTTACCCAGCTTCCCACTGCAGCCACTGCATGGTCCAGGGGAGTGAGAGGAGGCCAGGTGGTGGCTTCTTCAGTGTTGGAGCCTGATAGGCAGAGATGGAAAAAATGTTGAGAGGGCAGGTTTGGGAACTGTCCTTGGGTGTAGAGTTCAAAATGATTTTAGGAGGGACTTGCAGAATGAAAAAAAAAAAGGTAATCTTTAGGGGAATAAAAGGCAGGTAAAGAAAGACTGAGGAGAGGTGGACAAGCAGGAAGAGTATAATCCACAAGGACAACTTTAGATGGCATGGCCTCAGAGCTGGAGTGATTCCTCAATGGTGAAGAAAAACAGTGATAAGGTATCTATATGTGTAACTGAACAGAGTGAAATCAGCGGTCACCAGAGGGTCTGGGAAGTAGCATGGAGGTGAATGTCTTGTCCTACCTGAGCTGAGAGAGTAATGGCTGGGGCAGAGTCAGAAGGGGTCTGGGGCTCCCAGTCTCAGAGAAGACAGGGAGCTTCTGGAGAATAATGGATGTGTGGAAGATGGGTGGGGAAACTGTCAGTGCTTTTCAATGATATGGTGACACCACTATAGGGTGGAAATAGATATGGTGGGGCTATAGATTTGGTGGGGCTATAGTAAGAGAGAGGTTTTCCAAATGGGAGGTTAACATGTGTTCCAAGTGTTAGTGCCAATTTACAGAATAATGTGTGTGATGGGGCAATATATGTATGAGTAATAGAGTAAGTTACTGATAAAGTGTTGCTGTCCCTCATTCGGGCACCATAATGCCGAAGTTCTTTTCCCAGCCTTACAAAGGGTTCAGCATTCTGGAGAAAGGGGCTGCGTGCAGATTATTAAGGAATCCAAGGATGAAAGATATTTTTGAAAGGCATTGGAGGTCAGAGGATCTTCAGCTGAAGAAGCTAAGGACTCTACCTTGACCAAGGACCTGGGCTTTTATTCTAACACAATTTATCCCAAGGCAAGGTGGAAATATACACTTCAAAGGGTAGAGTATCAAAGGGTAGAATACAGAAGCAGTATCAGTTTGGGGAATAGCATACAGTTGCTCAGTTGTTTGGCCTTTGTCACAAAGACAAAAATACAAATTACTTACTTCAGCTTATGAGGCCAAATATATTGACTTTTAATTACAGTTCTTAACATGTTTGAAGGAAACCCTTTTATTTCCTTCCAAAATAATTTTCAGAATACACAAAGTTTTATTTAAAAATATTTCCCTTTCTTTACACCAAGCAACCTACAGGACAACTGCCTGCAGCTCAAAACTTCAGCTAAATATGTAGCTATATTACAAGTAACTTTACATAAAGTTGACTACTTGTTTTCTGTCAGATTTAATATTTTTTAAATATATTTTATTGATTTTTTACAGAGAGAAAGGGAGAGGGATAGAGAGTCAGAAACATCGATGAGAGAGAGTCATCGATCAGCCGCCTCCTGCACGCCCCGCGCTGGAGATGTGCCCACAAGCAAGGTACATGCCCCCGACCGGAATCGAACCTGGGACCCTTCAGTCCACAGGCCGATGCTCTATCCACTGATCCAAACCGGTCTTGGCCAAATTTAATATTTTAACAACAATCGTAGTTTATGAAAGGAAATGAACTCCCCTCCATCTTGTCCTATAGGGCTGGGACCCCTGCCTAAACCCCCTCCCTTTTCTGGGAGTGGCCACAGGTGTGCAAGCAATGTCTTAATTTCCCCGACCCCCACCCAAATGGACCAATGAAGCTCCAGGAACACAGCGAGGGTCCCAATAAGGCTAAACCACAGGAAGACCCTAATTCAAGTGACCAATCTCTGTAACCCTCATCACTTTCCTAAGTCCTCCCAATTATTCTACGCCATAAAACTCATTGTTCCTGGCCGGCTCACTCTCTCGCCTTACTGCTGTGCCAGAAAGAGGTGGAGAGCCAAACCCGGTTTGAATAAAGATTCTTTGCTTTTGCATCGGAAAAGGCTCCTTAGTGGTGGATTATTGGGGACCCTGAATTCTGGGCATAACATTTGGGGGCTCTTCCTGGATTCCCAATACCCATGAGGGACCCCGATCCGGAGAGTCCATCAGACCGCGGTAAGTGTCTGTTTCTGTTCTGTGTGCAAGCTCGCTTCTGAAGTCTGTAGTGCCCAAAATGGTCTAGGTGGAAGCACTAGTGGATCTCGGGCGGGGGGTGGGGGGTGGGGGGGAGGCGGAGGGCGGAGCATAGTCAGAGGATGCTTTGCTTCCTCACGAGGGACGTGGAATCCCCTCACTGGAGGGACGTGGAATCCCCTCAAACCTCTGGGATGAAGTGGGTCTCTCCTACGGGTTGGCTCGCGGCCATAGTCCAGTGATCAGTTTTGTTTCCGCAGGTTCGGAAGGCTGCTTTGGATGTTGTTATCTGTTTGATCAGTTTTGTTTCCACGGAGTTGGAAGACTGTCTTGGGGCCCTTTGTTTGTGTCTGTGTTTCTCTGTTTTATTCTGTGGATATTGGTTGATAATTATCTCTTTCTATTTCATTTGATTTGGGATGGACCTGCTGTGACAGAGTGCAAAAGTCTTTAGCAGCTGCTGGAATTCTTTTTCTGAGTTTTTGCTCTCTGTCAGAGAGGGAGTCAGCCCAAATCAAGTGAAATAGAAAGAAAGAGATAATTATCAACCAATATCCACAGAATAAAACAGAGAAACACAGACCCAAACAAAGGGCCCCAAGAAAGTCTTCCAACTCCGTGGAAACAAAACTGATCAAACAGATAAAAACACCCAAAGCAGCCTTCCAATCCCGAGGAAACAAAACTGATCACTGGACGATGGCCGTAAGCCAACCCGTAGGAGCGACCCACTTCATCCCAGAAGTTTGAGGGGATTCTACGTCCCTCCTGTGAGGAATCAGAGCGTCCTCTGACCCCTCCCTCCTGAGATCCACTAGTGCGTCCACGTAGACCGTTTTGGGCACTACAGACTTCAGAAGCAAGCTCACACACAGAACAGAAACAGACAACATGCAGACACTTACCGCTGTCAGACGGACTGTCCGGATCGGGGTCCCTTGTGGGTATTGAGAATCCTGGACGAGCCCCCAAATGTTATGCCCAGAGTTTGGGGTCCCCAATAATCCACCACTAAGGAGCCTTTCCCAATGCAAAAGCAAAAAGTCTTTTTTTAAACCTGGGTTTGGCTCTCAACCTCTTTCTGGCGCAGCAGTAAAGCGAGAGAGCAAGCCGGGCGGGAACAATGAGTTTTATGGGATAGGATAATTGGGAGGGCTTAGGAAAGTGATGAGGGTTACAGAGATTGGTCACTTGAATTATGGTTTTTCTGTGGTTTAGCCTTATCAGGACCCTTGCTGTGTTCCTGGAGCTTCATTGGTCCATTCGGGTGGGGGTTGGGGAAGTTAAGACATTGCTGGCACACCTGTAGCCACTCCCAGAAAAGGGAGAGGGTTTAGGCAGGGGTCCCAGGCCTATAGGACAAGATGGAGGGGAGTTCATTTCCTTTCAACATGGGCTCTATGGACAGTGAACATTACCACCATTCCTGTGTTTTCCACTCAAACAAATCGTTCTTTTTCCAGAAGCTTTCCATTATTGTTGTTGCTATAAGGATCCAGGTCCAGGTCCACATTCTGGTCACTATAATTGTTGGTGTCCCTCATTAGGGCATCATAATGCTGGGGTTCTTTCCTCAGCCTTACAAAGTGTTCAGTATTCTGGAGAAAGTGGCTGTGAATAGATGATTAAGATGCAGTCCAAGGACGAAATATATTTTTGAAAAGCATTGGTGGTCAGAGGATCTTCAGCTGAAGGATCTAAAGACTCTCCCTTGACCAAGGACTTGTGCTTTTATTCTAACACAATTTGTCCCAAGGCAAGGTGGAATTATTCACTTCAAAGGGTTCAGTATCAAAGGGTAGAATATACTAGTATTATCAGTTTGAGGAACAGCCTACAGCTGTTCAAGTGTTTGGCCAACAGAAGGCAATAAATGCTCTTAGATGTCTGGCAGTTAACAATCCTATTCAGGTTTGGGGGAAGTGCCATTTAGCCATTTCCGACAGGTAAACTACATATGATTCAACCTGTTGAGCTCTCCAAGTCCCTTCAACCTTTGACGGAACTCTTGTAATTATTACATGCTGGAATTGGTTCTCAGCAATAAAGTATTCTTGAGATGGAGAGATGGAAAAGTGGTGGGATTTAAGACTATTAGGCTCCAACATGATGGGCAAATTATGTTGAGAGTTGGGGGTGGTTTTTGCAGCCACCATGAGCTGTTCCTGGTGATAGAAATGAGCATCAGGAGCTACAGTTGTAGCATAAACACACAGATTAAAAATCTAAGCAAGCTCAAAAGTTGGAAAACCTAAATAAATCCATAAGAATATACATCATAGTAAAAAATATGAAAACTGAAGACATAGCAGCAGCTTGGCAGGAGTCAGGAACTAGCCTTTTATAGGGAGAGGACAATGGGACACTTGGGGATTTCTCATTGGAGGCAACAGAGAATGAAGTGCTGAAAGGAAAAAACCCAGAGCTCATGTCTCATGAAAATAGAGAGAAAACGAAAAGTGACAAAAATGGGCTGAAGACATGAAACCATATTTCACTGAAGAGGATATATGTGTAGCAAATAAGCACTGAGCAGATGTCCAGTATTACCACCCACTAAGGAAATGCCTCATAGACACAATAATCATTGCAGTGAATGAAAAAGGCCAATATCAAAAGGTTACAGATAAGACAATTTTATTCACAAAACGTTCTCTGAACATTTATATTTTAGAGATAGAGAACAGATGAATGGTTGCTAGGAGATAGTACTGAGGCAGGTGTATGGCTGTGGCTGTAACTGGCTGGATCTGGGTTGTGAGGGTGGTCATATGCATAGACACCAATGTTAAAATGGCATACAGCTATTGCACACACATTGTGTCAACATCTCTTTGACATTACACTGAAATTAAGTAAGCTGAGCCATTAAGGAGATGGGTGAAGGGGTAGGAAACCTCTCTGTGTTATTTGCAATTATTTATAAATATATTGCTACTTCAAAATAAAAATGTAAAATCTCTCAGTTACTCACTCATTCATTCACTTCATCAACCAAATAAGGTAAAAGTACAAGAGAGAAAAGATTACTTTTAAAGGAATGACAGTGTGACAACAGACTTTCCACCAGCAACAAGAGCAAATGGAGTAATAATTTCAAAATGCTGATAGAAATAATTATTACTCAACTTTCATATTATGTTAAACTGGAAAATGAAGTAAACATACAAAGCCTGCAAAAGATATGTCAGTCAGGTGCTAAAAAAAAGAGCTATTATTAAAACATGTTCAGTCCTTGCTATGCATAGGAGCATGGGATGTAAAAGATACCCCTGCAAGCTGAACTCCTGATGAAGTATCTGAATGACCAATGCAACAAACTAAAGTTGTTCAGTTACCTTTAAAAATGTTTGTGAAGTCATTAAATAATACTCTTACTGTTTGTCTTCTCTCTCTATAAAAGGCTAATATGCTAAGCCTTCTGACCAGTTGCTATGATGCTCACTGACCACCAGGGGACAGACACTCAACACAGGAAACAGCACTGCAGACCTGGCACCAACAAAGCAACACTCAGCTTCCTCCAAGTGGGACACAGGCCCTGCCACCTCTCTGGAGCCACAGTCCACCAAATTGCAGCTGATGCTGCCAAGATCCCATAGTGAAAAATGAGTCCCACAACTCAATCCAGTGTGGGAACCAGGTAATAATGTCATATAGCAACACCTGGTTTCTTCTCCCTAGCAATGGCTAGCCTCCTTGCAGGTTTTTCAGCCCAAGAACACTACTTGCTTTATAGCTAGGTGCAAACGTTTCACACTTTAACCAAATAGCTGTGAAGCATTTTCCCATGCCTCATCTCATTTGATCCTCAGAGAAGTCCTGAAGTAGGTAGATAGGAAACTCGGTGAACCCTATTTTATTTTATTTTTTCATTAGCTGGAAAATAGAGATTTAGAAAGTTTAGAAATGACCCAACTGAAAAGAAGTAAGAAGTGGTGGAAGTTGAAAATGACTTCAGGTTTTGTCACTATGAAGAATATAGTCAAACACTGCTGCAGTTAAATACATATTTTACCCTTTGTTCTCCTTGCATGATCTACAATAATAATCTGCTTCATGTTGATATTTATTGCTATGCGCTAATGATTACCTGGAAGAGAAGTTGGGGTGCTTCACTGGGCTGGAAAAAGTTTAGGTACATCAGAAAGCAGGTCTAATTAAGCAAGTTTATTCTATATCTATAAAAGGCTAAGTTGACTGTGCATGCCTGACACATATGAAGCTCTCACTGGTGCTAATAACACATGTGTGTTTCCATCTGTCATTGTTGATTATGAATTTGGCTGACACTTCTATTATAAAAAAAAGGTGAATACCAACATTAAAATATTTCTAATTAATTTCCTCTCAATGTGCATGAATCTGTGCCCTGGGCCACTAGTCTATATATATAAAAGCCTAAGTGACCATTTGACCATTTGACCATTCGACCAGTAGCCATGATGCTCACTGACCACCACAGGGAAGACACTCAATGCACAGGCATGGAAACATGGAACAACTGATAAATCTCAGAGGGAAGGGGATGGAGGGAGGACAGAAAAAGATTAACCAAAGATCTTATATGCATACTAGAGGCCTGGTGCATGGATTTGTGCACTGGTGGGGTCCCTGAGCCTAGCCTGCATGGATCAAGCCAAAGTCAGCAGTCCAATATCCCCTGAGGGGTCCCAGATTGTGAGAGGGTACACTTTAATTCTCCATGTTTCTAATATTTTAAATTACATTGTACTAGTTCCACTATACTTCTCATTTCCTTATATATTTATTAGAGGTGGGGTGCCCGGAGTGTCCTTGTAGGACACTCATAAAGAAGAGCTTGAACATCGATTGCCTATTCAGTCTGTTTAGTATACTATCACTTTTTGTTTATTTTTATTGTCGACAATATTACAGATTTCTCTCATCTCCCTCCTTTACCCACCTTTTACTCAGACTCTGCCCTCCCCTCCCTCTGGCCCTCACCACTTTGTTGTCTATGTCCATGGCATATTTGTTCTTTGGCTATTCTCTCTACCTTCTTTTATCCAGTCAGCCCCACCCTTTCTCCTCTGACATCTGTCAGTCTGTACCATGTATCCATGCCTCTGGTTCTATTGTGTTTGCTGGTTTACATTGTTCATTAGATTCCAAATATAAGTGAGACCATATGATGCCTGTCTTTCTCAGAATGGCTTATTTCACTTAGCATAATGATATCCAAGTCCCTTAATGTTATTGCAAAAAATAAGATTTCCATCCTTTTTACAGCCATATGGTATGCCATTATCTAAATATACCATGGCTTTTTTATTCACCAATGGACACAAGGGCTGTTTCCAGATCTTGTCTATTATAAATAACACTGCTAAGAACATAGGGGTACATGTATTCTTTCTGTTTCAGGATTCTTAGAATATATTCCCAGAAGTCAAATCACTGGGTCAAAAGGCAGTTTCATTTTTATTTTTTTTGAGGAAGCTACATAGTGTTTTCCACAGAGGCTGAACCAGTCTGCATTCCCACCAACAGTGCACAAGGGTTCCCTTTTCTCCACATCCTTGCCACTATTTGTTTCTTTCCTGAGTTTTCATTTGCTTTTGGTCAATATGCTGCTTTGTGATTTCCAATTAGTTATTTTTGTAATCAGTTTTTTTGATTCTCTTTCAAAATCTATTTTTATAAAATGTCACTGGGAAACAAGGAGACAGCATGACTATACACTCTGCTGTCTGCATGGATTGAATAATGAAATACACCAAGCAATCATGATAGACCTTCATAGACAGTACTTGGTTACAGATCATGATCTGTAGACTGAGAATTAATAGGAAAGTTTACAGTTTCTTGCAAATACTCATAGGTAATGTATCATGGTGACTTACATTTGAAACATGCACTGCTGTTATTCACACCCAACAAGATGCATCATAGTATAAAAAATTTGAAAACTAGAAACAAAGAATTGTCTTGATATCAGAGCAACAGAAATTCATTCATATCAGAACTATGAAAAGAGGGGGCTACCTGAAATTTTACAGAATAAAAATGGCCTGAGAGAGGCACTAAGATATAGGACACTTGGTGAGTATGGATTATGTAACATGTCAGAAATTATGATTAGCTTTGCTTTTGATTATAAAAATTAAAAGTTATTTTTCATAGTTAAATGTAACAAGCAAAACTGACTTCAGAAGAAAATAACAAATTGAGGAGAAGGGTTTAATGGGTGGCAGTTACGCTAGGCAAAGGCCTTGTTGTAGATGGGAGGAGGGATAGAGATATGAATAATGTAGGTTGCTCAGAGAAAAATGTAGCTAGGTATGTAGTTTGGAATTGCAAGGGTAATAACTCCAAAAACAGAAAAATAGTAACTTCAAAACCATAAAAGAAGCAAAAATTGACTAGTCAGGAAAAATTAAAAGAGAAGCAATGGAAAATTATGAATGGAAAAGAGAAAATATAACATAAACTAGCTGAAGTAAGTCTAAATATATTGATAATCACAAAAGGGTAGCAAATTAACCTGCCTATTAAAATATAGATATCATCATATCAAAATTACAACTAATTTACAGAACAACCATTATTCAGAACAACCTGGAATCTAGCTGAACAGAAACTCTACAACTAAGGATATAAAGGAGAAGCTATATTGAGACTGGTAGAAGGGAGCGAGCTGTGGAACAGGCTGACCCACACCACATTTGGCAGATAAAAATCAGGAGAGATATCTTGACTTGGTGGTCCCAACTGAGGAGGAGAGATATTGGCCCCATACCAGGTCCCCAGCCCAGGGTTTCAGGGCTGGGACAAGAAGTCCCCATACTTTTTGGCAGTAAAAGCCAGCAGGGATTGTGACTGAGTGAGACAGAGGACTTCTGGAGTCCCAGGCAGTTTCTCTTAAAGGGACTGTACACATACCTACTTGGACTCACTTCCTTTGAGTTCCAGTGCAGGGATAGCATCATGAAAGGCACCAATGACATAAAGGGAGAAACAGAATTGTCTGGCATCAGGGTGAGAGCTGGAGGGGCAGCTTTCTCCCACACAAAAGTGCTGGCAGAGGCCATGGTTCCTTTGATGAAAGCTCCCCACAAAAGCAGACAGATGGGCACTATCTGAGTCTCCACAAACCTGGCTAACATTTCTTCCCCTGCTCTGGTGATTCACTGAGACCCCACTTCACCCAAATTTTGGGCCTGCCCAAACTGTTTCCAGTGGCATTTCCATATAAATGGCCTGTCTTGGCACACACTTCAGACTTTCCTAAAATTCCTCAAACAAGCAACATTTGGCTTTGACATGCCCTATATCTCTTGATAAGTGGCCCCAAGTCTGGCACTAGCAGCAGGTGGTTGTGGTTTTCAGCTAGGCCTTTTTTGGGCACCTCCAAGCCCAGCACAAGTAGTAGCCATCAGCAGATAGCTTTGTAGCTCAAGCCAGGTGGCCTTGGGTAGAATACAAGTGGAAGCTGACCTTGGCCCACATCTCCCAGAAGGCTTCATAGTCAGTGCTTCCAGGAGACCACATCAAAGAATCATCACCCAACCACCTCCACAAGTGCCAAAATCAGTGGGCAGCACAGTTCCACTGAAGTAAGTTCTACTCTGTGGGATGGGCCCCTGCAGAGCTGATCCTCCATGGTGATTAGAGATTGGTGGTCAGTGGTCACAACCAGTCCTTGCAAACAATTGATCTGGGGAAAACCTCTTAATTGACTTATAAATATTAACATTAATAACAGAGAAAATAGAAAGTAAGGCAAATGAAATTTTGGACATAATATGAGACAATACATTATTCTAAAAGAAGCAATATGCAATTAGGAGGGGTGTGCACTTAACAATCTGGCCCTGGACTGTCATAAAATACTAGTGACCTGGTACACAAAATCATGTGGTCCCGCCCACTTACTCACACCCTGCCCACTTGTCTGCCGCCTCACCTTGACACCCTAACCTTTCCACCCAGAGTTCAAGCATGCCTGGCCCTGCTCCTGACATCTGGGCCTTTTCTGGCCACTTCAAGCCCTGCACTCAGTGTCGTGAATTGCTTTGGGCTGATCTTGCCTCCTCCGGGTGCCTCCCTGCTTTCTCCCTGTCTCAGGAGCAATGTGGCAGCTCTGCCCCATCATGGCATTGGAAGCCTCCTGCCTACTGCAGAGTTTTGAGGGCTGCTCTCCTTCCCTGGGCAGGTGGGGGGTGGGCGCACTGAGTGTGAGTGGTGGGTGGCAGGTGGATGGTCAATAGTCTCTTACCTATGCCCTCCCTGTCACGAGATGATCCTGCCTCCTTCAGGCACCTCCCTGCTTCCATCCTGTCTCCAGAGCAATGAGGCGGCTCCATCTTGCAGCACACACAGCCTTCTGCTGAATGGTGTGAAGGCATCACAACCATTAGCACATTAGCTCTTCATTATATAGGATTGCCTTAAGATGCATAAAGCAAAACCCAACAGAATTATAAGAAATTGCAAAATTATAATCATGATGCTTTTTGTTTGTTTGTTGTGTTTTTTTTTTTATGTCTATTCTTATTTAGTTGTTACTCTTACAAAATCTCATTTTTGACCGGACTCAGACTTCAAGCAGATGCTTTAAGAGAGGATGGCTATGTCCCTTGGTCACCTGTCCCTGGCACTTTCCTTTGGCCTCCTTCATTCTCTTAGCCCAAAGTTCAGCATATTCTGTGGAATCTTCCTTATTTTACTTAGTACATTGTTTCTTCCAACATTTGTGTTGCAGGACAAGATGCTGAATCTTGGGTGCTTCGGTCTGAGTTTCCTTACCTTCTTTGTCAAGGGGCTTTCTCACAACACAATGGCAGACACCATCTTCCTTAGAGAAAATGAAAAGTTTGTGAGTTCTGCTAGCTCTTTTGGGCCCCAGGATAGAGGCACAATGGTATCTATGAGACCAGAAGGATTTTTCTTCCTCTTTTCCACAATGACCAGGTGAGAACACTGAGCTTGGCACTGAGCAGATCTGAGCTTGCTCTCTCCAGTCTTAGGTAGTCTGTAACAGGGTTGCTGCTTTCTCCACAGCAGGCAGACAACCCATCGTTCAGGACTCTGTTCATGGGGAAGTCTTGTTTGTTATTCCCACCACTGATTCGAACCACAGAACCCTTCCATGCTTCACTCAGAGTGTCAGCAGTAAATGCCGTGGCTACATGCTCTTAGGAGAGGGACACAATTTGGGTCATAGTCCACTTCAATAAGTTTCTGGCTGCCAGTGGCTGGGAAAGACGCTCAGCTTCATCCTGAAGCAGCCAACCACTTTCAAGATGTTCAGGGGTTATTAAGAAAACTGCCCTGATATCTTAATTTATCAGGTGAAAATGAGGAAATGCAGTTTGGATTCTTCATTTTCTTACTAATTGTCTTATCGCTATGTGTTCTCAGTTTATGTGGAAGTAAATTAAAACCTGACATGGTGGCTGTCTTCGTGGTGCCAAGTAGGCTTCTTCCTGGAGAGGTGGCATTGTGGTAATTAGGAGACCATAATCACGCTCCTTGAACACCCAACAAGTACTCGCAACAACATGAAACCACTAGAGACCCCTCTGAGGGGGAGTCCTAAATGCCACCTCTGCATCAGTGTGCTGAGCCTCTGGACGCCCATCCAGGAAGTAAGCGTGGGGCGTGCCCTGGTCTGCTTCCTAGGAGTTGGCCAGGTGTGGGCAGGATGGAGGTGAGGCGCTTTGAGCACATGAAGCACCAATGAGAGAGGCTGCTATTCTGGCGCTGTCATTGTGGATTTGGGTCAGATAAAGTAAGACATGAGAGAAGGCTGGGCATACATAGGGAGCAGATTTAATCAGCTGTGTACAGGGTGGGAAGGATCCTCTGAGAAGGAGGCCTGAACAGGGAGCTGTTATTGTTCTGGAAACAGGGAATTAAGACTGCCCATGTCACCAGACTGCAACTAACTAAGGCCAGGATTCGTCAATGCAGTGGGAAGTCTGGGAGCCCACAGCTGGAGGCCAGCAGGCTTGATGCTACATCCCCTGGACCCTAGGCTTTGGGGCCCAGCCTCGATGGTTCTGCTCCACCGTGTCAGCTGGGGCAGCCTGACTAGGGCTGAGGGTCTGATTCTACAATGTCCTCACTCCTGGTGGGCAGGCTGGAGGCAGGGCGCTTGGCCAGAGCTGGAGGTCAGGGCCTTGGTTTCTCTGAGTGGGCTCTTATATTGATTCCTCTGAGGACGGTGCTCAAGTTCAACAGCAATGTCCCAAGAAACAGGACACAGTGACCACCCCACTGGGATGGCGTCAGGCCTGCTGTGCTCTCCTGTTCACACAACCCAGGCCCAGATTCAGAGAGAGGATATGAACCATCTCTTGGTGGGAGGATGGTCAAAGAATTTGGGTGTCAGAGAACATTTAATAACTGCCACCTTGCGTTGTGACCTTGCTGAAGATTTTGAGCCTTGGGATTTACTTTCCTCGTCTAGAAAGTAGGTCCACAACACTTTTTCTCCCCTGTTGCAGAGGGAGGAGGAAGCAGGCAGAAACCCAGGTGGAGTCTGGCATGCATCAGGGTCTCAGGGTGAGTCTTCATGCTTCACAGGCCCGGGAGCCAGTGCACCTGACCTGAGGGAGAGAAGAAGAAGAGCCTGGTCAGCCCCGCCCACGGTGAGACCCAATAGCCCACCCCAAATACTGTTCCCATGGTCCATCCTGTAGAGCTAGGTCCTGGGAGCTTCCCAGTGAGATGGCAGACTGGAAGACAGGTGGGTTGGCCAGAGAGTCACCAGGGAGAGAGCTGGGGCTGCCTTTCACTCTACAGGAGGACAGATGGAGGAACTTGGAGCTGTCTAGGTACCCTCCCCCCAACAGCTGTAGGTGGTGGCTGGCATCTCCCTGGGCTCACCATGAGAAAGGCAGTCAGCTTGCCCTTGGGATGTTGGCCCAGAGAATACCCAACATCTAAGAGTTGGGGCCCTAGCTCCTCGGTCCTGGAGAGGACCCTATTCCCTTGAATAAGGAGGACAGAGGTCAGCACTTCACTTCCCTGCCACTGCACACTTCATGTGCTCAAGCTGCTGTCACCAGATCTGCTCTCCAGCCAGCTTTAGGGTTTGGATTTTCCAGCGGCCAGGGCTGGGGAGGGTGGGTGCTCCGTCAGCCCTGAAATGGAGCTTGTCTGAGGGTCTCCCACACCTGCTGTTTGGAAGAGCACCGTGTGAGTTGCCTTCAGTATGGAAAGGAGAAAGGAAATCTTTGGAGTTTCTCTGTGGGGCCAGCCACTGTGTTAAGCATGTCTCACTATCCTATCTCTATTTTACAGTAGGAAAATGGGGCTTAGAATAACAAAGAAAAGGCCCAGTGTGTTAGTTATTTATGGCTGTGTAACAAATTCTCCACATTTATCCTGGCTGTGAGGGAGGATGAAGCAGGTGGGTCAGGAATGGAGCCTGGCTGAGCAGGATCTCTTGGCATGGGGTCCTCCAGTCTGTAAATAGCATTGACTGGGCTCAATGGGTCTGGCTGTTTCACGCTCGGTCGTAGGTGACCATTGGTGCCTTCTGCTACCTGCTGCTTATTAGCCAAAGCCTCTCTCATGGGCTCCTTGCCATGCGGCCTCTCCATGGCAGCTCACAGTATGTGCTGGTTCCATTAGAATGAGAGCGTGGGAGCAAGAGACAGACCCTTTCTTTCTTCTTCACTAATTGTGGAAGTGGCAGGACATCATTTTTGCTATATTCTGTTCACTAAAAGTCATGAGGCAAGCCCATGTTCAAGGTGTGGGATTACATAAGAGTGTGAACAACAGGTGGTGGTGCACACCCACGATACCAGGAGCAAGAATTGGGGTTAGATTCCATCTCACTCTGACTGAAGCATCTAAGTGGCAAACCCCACCAGATATACATATGCACATTCTCACACACTCACACCACACATGCACACTGACATGCACACTCACACACCTCACACATACACACTTATATTGCACACATGCACACTAACACACATGCTCACACATTCACACCACACACAATAACATGCACACTCACACATGCATACTCATACCACACACATGCAGTCATACACTCACACTACACATATGAACACTCATATACACTGTACTATATACACTAAAACATACACATGAATGTTTACATACACTAACAGTACACATGTGCACTAACACAGTAACATATATAGGGACACACATTCATGCACAGTCACATACCACTTATGCATGTTCACACACACTACATACACATTCATATACACATCCTCACATCACTCATGCATGTTCACACACATGTACATTCATATACATACACTAAAACACACACATGCTTGATCACACACATCACAGGTGTGTCCTCATATACTCACACCACACACATGCATAATCATAGACACGAACACACACATGCATACTCACACGCATCACACCACCACACACATGTGTACACATGCTTACAGACACACAGACCATGTGCTCACACCATATATACACATTCACTCACACACATACCATATTCATGCACTTGCACACACATGCGCAGACACGCACACACACATACACACCACTGCTGGGAGGAAGCTGAGGACAGGATAGGTTTGACAATGACTACTGAGAATTGGGGTCCTAGTGTCATTTAACAAATCATCTTAGGACCAAAAATATATTTATAGACCAAGTTGATTCTGTTTCAAAAATAATCCTAGTTAGGAAGCAAATTACAGACCCATCCATAGCAGGTGTTTTAAACCATGTAATGCGGTGTGGAGCTCAGAGGGACAAAGCATCCATTGTGCAGCGTAGGGTTCAGTCACGTGCTGGTCGGCTGGGCAAGTTAACCTTCCTGATGACAGTGACAGCTCCCTCACCACTGACACCTGACACATATGACCACACCTTGTTTCTTGTCAGACAATCTGGCTGTTTTTACACAGGCACCAAAGCAGGTTTTGGAAAGAGAAAGGAAGCATTGTTTTATGGCTACTGACAATCAACTCCAGCTAGCATCCAGGAGAGAGAGAGAGGCAGATGAGGGAGAGGGAAGGGAAGAGGGGAGAACAGAAAGGGAGAAGACATCCCCCTCCCACCCCATCACCCAAGTTCTGACTCATGGAGCTGACCAATCCACTGGGTGGTGCTGCCTGCCTGTGCAGCAGCCTGAGTCTCAGAAGGAGGGCTCTGGGAGGTAGGCTCTCCCACTCCTATTCCTATTCACCCACCCACCCACTCTCAGTTGCTGAACCTGTGTCCTCTGCTATATCTGGGGCAGAAGTTTGTAGCCAACAGATGACCCTCAGCTGGAAAACAGGGCTATCAGACCAAAATCTATTTGACACGGGCTGAACATTCCACCTCCCAGGCTGTATGCCTCAATTTCAGCCCCATGCCCAGCACTTTACCCACATTCCTGCTTTGAATCTTCACAACCACCTGCTGTGTGAGGAAATGGAGGTCAGAGAGGGTTAGCAACTGCCCAGGGCCCAGGGCTTGGAGACAGAGGAGGCCAGGCCTGTCTCCAGAGCCACTCTCTTCCTGTGCCTGGGAGGGACTCCTGCCTTGGGATGGGGAAGCCTAGTCTGCTGCGCAGGCTGGTGGCTGCTTGCTCCCACCTGCTCTGGCCCCTGACCTGGGCCTAGCCTCTCAGAACACTTAGTGCCCTTTCTCATCCAGACATGTGTCAGTGGGGCTGGGCACCAGACAGACAAGACCCCTGGCCCTCTACTCCCTGCCCCACCCACAGAGGTGAACATTAACCCTCTTTGTATAAGGAAACCAGTCATATTTGACTAGAGCCCACCTTGAAGATTTTGTGTTCACTTACTTTTTTAAGATCTTATTTCTAAATATAGTCAGGTTCTGTAGTACTGGATTTTAGGACTTCCAGGAATTTCACAATTCAGCCCATAGCAGCATCCCCAGAGAGAAATGGATCTCAAGGATTCAGGGAGCATCTTCCTTTTACAGCCTAGTGGGTCTAAAGAGGAGAGTGACCCCAGCTCTGCCCTGGGTTAGTTTATGATTCCCAAGAAGGGCCATAGGTAGATCAACTGGGGAATGGGATAACAGATGCCTCTCCAGTTAGTTCTACTGTTTCAAAGACCTGAGTGGATCAGCCTGGGGCTCAGGCTTCTGTTAGCTGGGGCAGGGGACCATGAAGGCCAGCATGGGTCTTCTTTATACTAAAAGTGGCTCTGGAGCACGGGGAGGCTTCACAGTCACTAGTTGGTCATCCTAGTTGGTCCCACAGCAACACCTGCTCTAGCATCATCTGGGTCTCTCACATCCTGTTTCCATTTTCTAACCCCCTGTATGAAAAAGGAATACTGTGCACATTTGAGAGCTCTGACACTTGCTGGCTTTTGTCCTCTGAGCTTGGCAGTGGCCTGGGAACAGGACATAGTAGCAGGAATCAGAGCAGTTGGAAAATCACAGAAACATGTGTTTTATGATATTGTAAGCTCTCCGGCCTATAAAGAAATACAAATGATGTAATGGGAATGCAGTGTGAGGGCCCAGGCCCTTCAATTACCACCTCTGTGCCTGGAAGGGATCCCAGCTCCTCGGGATGCATAGAGACCCTGGTCGTGGAAACTCAGATGGGCACTGGCCTGTGGTGTGGGAACAATACAGCTTTGTCTGTTGTAAAGTATTCAAAAATTCCACCCAAGATTATTCATATATATGAGACCTGGCCAACAGTCTCTATGACTGACTCAAAGATTGCAGTTGGTCAGAGTGTATGCAACTCATTCAGTCATTTAGCCATTCACCGGGCATATACGAAGTCCTCTCTGAGTGCCCATTGAAGCCCTGTGGCAGCAGTTCCAAGAGTGTGGTCCTGAGATCAGCAGCATTAGCACCATTAAAAATCTAAAGTTGGAAATGTGATTCTCAGGCCCCACCCAGACTCAGGTAGGGGTCCCAGCACTCTGGGCTTTCACAAGCCCTAGTAGATTCTGACCACTTTCACGCCTGAGTCCTTGACATCATACTCAGTCCTGGGTGCAGGCCAAAGGGGGCCCATGAAGGAAGGGGCCGGTGAAATGAGAAGGGTATTGAGAGCACAGCAGGGGCAAGGAACGGGCACAAGGCAGGTTAGCGCGTCTGTTTTCCTGGAAGCTTCTGAGGAACCGTCGATGTATTTAAAGCTGGAATCACACTGGATGTTTAGGAAGAGCATCTGGAGAACTGTGCTGAGGGCGGATGGAAAGGGATTGAGCTAGAATTAGAAGGGCCTTCAGTTAGGAGGGCACTGCCATTACAGTCCAGGCAGAAGGTGGGAGAGTCTGAGTGAGAGAAAGGATTTGAAAGACAGGGGAAACTTTAGGCAAATGCAGCCCCCACTGCTCACATCTCACTGACTTCCAGGTAACCGGTGTGGGGACTGGGTGGTGATGTCACTTTTATGGCGGGAATAAGGGTGAGTTTGGAGGAGTCGATGCTGCGTTCCATGGGACATGGTGACTTTGAGCTGCTGGGTATGGAATGGGGCACAGCTCTGGGGCCAGAGGAGCTCCAGGGGTGGGACTTGGTGTAAGTGCTGTCCTGAAGTCCTGCCTTCATCCAGGCAGCTCTGCCTGAGTACACTGGTGTGGAAGACCTGGGCATAGTGTGCAAGGGCCCAGCCAAGCTCCCAGCTCCAGGGTGTGGGCTGAGAGAAGGGTTAGGGTTAAGGTTAGGGTTAGGGGAGGGTGGGTCAGTGTAGCCATGGAGGTATACCCTCCTGAGCTAGGTGGTGAGGCCTCTTGTGAGGCGGCTCATACCCCATAAAAGCAGTGAATCTAGAAAAGTCTGAGAGGGAACGGAGGGGCCTGGCACCGCCTGTGGTAGTGGGTGAGGGGTGCTTCTGCTTGTAGAGCAGGGTGAGGAACAGGCCAATTGTATTCTGGCAGCCCAGCCTCATGGATGCCAGTCGCTGAGAGGTCACCTGGGGGTGCCTCCCAGAAGGGTAAGGGGCGGGTCCCAACTTGACTCTGTTTTCCTTATTCACCTGCCTTTTTGTTATGGTTCTGGTTATGGAGCTCATTGATGAAAAGAAAATCACAAGCTGGGCAACAGGGCCCGTGTGACTGATTTGAGGATAAAGGGGATGGGCACAGATAATGTCAATGTCACTCCTGCAGCTTGGGGTCACTGTGCCAGGGACCCACGAGGGCAGGTGTGGCAGACACACAGACATGCATGGTCACAGTCTTGGCTGGCACCTCGGGTCTGGGTGATGAGTGACAGGGGCTCAGGTGCAGCAGCAGGTGGAGAGGGGGAGGGTCAGTGTGAGGACCGGTTGGTGTGGGTGCAGAAAGCAGGCACAGGGCTCTGGGCAGGTCTGATAGCTATGGATAAAGAGAGAGGGGAGTCCCGCAGGCTGTGAAGCAGATGATATGGAAGTGGAGGCACTGTGGCCCAGCGCAGGCAGATCATGACCAATTCAGGTGCCAGAAATGGTGTGATATAGGGCTGGGGCCAAGCCTGGGGACCTGCATGGGCCCAGGAAACTTCACTCCATTAGACTAAAGGGCCCTTAAATGACTTTTTTTTCAGGGAATGGCACCATATGTATTTTAGTAGGACTGTTTCCTGAGTGATGTGATATGAGGGCATCACCAGGCCATTGGGGATGGGCTGGGAGAGGGAAAGATGGCCAGAGAAATAGTTAGGAGGGAGGGCCAGCAGGACATGGAGCTGACTGTGGAAAGTGGCTCCTCCTGGGAAGGAAATGGCTTGGAAGATTGAGGACTCTGTGCCCCTAATGGGGAAGGTGCAACTGGGGCTCCATCCCAAGAAGTGGCTCTGAGGCTGTCTTTAGAAAACGCAGGACTTGCCCAAGATCACAGAGTTGAAAGTAAAGCTGTGACTCCAGCGCAGCTCTTGCTGACTCCATAAGCTCTGATGTTTTCCATTCTTGACAGTCCTCCTCATGTTCTAGCTCTAAAATTCAGATTCAGATTCACATACACACATGCACATACATAAGCATACATATACATGCACACATGTATGCACACGCACATATATACATCCACAGCTACAGTTAATACACTAAGTAATCAGCTCTGTTTGAGTCAGAAGACCCACAGGGACAGCTATAGTCAAGGTGATGGCTCCTGACCATCAGTGGCCAGCACAGCAGCCACAGGCAGCCAGCCCACTGTGCTAGGGGGTGTGTCCTGATGGGGAGAGGGCCTGGAGAGGACCTGAGGAGGCTGCCTATGGGCGTTAAGGCAGAGGACCTGATGCTGGATCAGGTGACAATCCATTTCCTCGGCTACAAAATGGAAGAACCTAAGAATCTACCCTCACAGAATTCCTGTGGGTGTGGCTCAGGCAGGATTAGGCCACATGGCTGGCACAACATCTGGCTCTGGCATCTGCCCCCAAAATGGCAGGCTCAGCAGCAGCAGCAGCCTCCACTCACTGCCTCATCTCATCGTCCCTGTCATCAGCTTCATCGCCAGCTTGGTTTTACAGGCTGGCCAGCTGCCCTGCCCTCCAGCACTCTGTACCCTGGGACAGTGATCAGGAGCGTAGTAATGAATACAAATCCCTCAGCACAGGCTCCACATTCCGAAATGGCTATAGCTGTCCTAGCATCTCAGCCTGGTGTCCAACCTTCCCTTCTCCTCCAGGCAGAGCAGCTCTCAGGCCTGGAGAATGGCCCTGGTGGAGATAGAAGGTGCCTGTGCGAGACCCTGCGAGGCTGAGGCTGAGGCTGAGGTTGAGCAGAGGTTCAGTGGGAGCAGCTCCCTGCCGGCTGTCTCTGGGGCAGGTGCTCAGCACAATGTCAGTTCAATGCTGAGCCAAAGAGGATAGCCACGCAGAAGCTCCAGTCCCATCCAAGTTTTCAACAGAAATTCAAAGGTGACTTGAAGCCTGAGGAAGTGTGATGTAATTTCTTAAGTCTGTCTTAAAAAACAAGTAAAACGAATAATTTTTAAAGTTTGTTTATTTCTACTTTTGTGACTTAAAATGAGACAGAAGTCCAACAAACAGGTCTGTCTGATACTCTGATCACCCACGTAGCTTCAGGAGGTGAAGCCATCAGCATAGGTACCAGGGAAGAGGGAGCCCCCGAATCCCTTCCCCTCTATCCGCACCTCCAGAAGGTAGCAAGCCTCTGATTCTCTTTCCCTCTACCCCCACCTCCAGCAGGGAGGGAGCCCCTGAGTCCCTTTCCCTCCAAGTGCACCTCCAGGGGCAGGCTGAACAGCTCACCTCAGTGAGCTCCCTGTGTTAAGAACAGTTGGAAGGAAGCCAAAGGACATAGACACTGCCCTTGGCCCAGGAGTCTGAATTGAGGAGACCCCAACCTTTCCCTCCTAGTGTCTGGCCTATTGTCCAGCCATGCAAGGAGGCAGTGACACAGGAACAAGAGGCAAGAGTTATGGTCCAGACTCATCCTGTCCATGCAGCCTTAGCCTCAGAGTCATACTTCAGGCATGAAAAACCTGAATCTGAGTGCTCAAGACCCCGCTCAGATTGGCAGGAGTGCTGGAGCACTGCAGGGAGCCTGCTCTGGGCACCACCCCGTTCAGCCACCCCTCTGCCTGGGCTGCCCTCAGCACCTCCCTTCCCCCTGCCTTTTGCATGACTCCAACCTGGTTGCCACACCCTGCTCCTTCTGCTCTGTGGTCAGGCCAATCACCAGCAGCTCACTTTCTCTGCTCTTGACCTGGCCTCAGGCCCTCCAGAGCCTGGGTCCCTGTCTCCCGGCAAGTGCCTGTGGGTAAAGCTACCTGGCCTGGGTCCCTGTCTCCCAGCAAGTGCCTGTGAGTGAGGCTGCCCATCTGCAAGCTGATGGGCACCTCCCAAGACCCCTCTATTCCCTCCTCAAGGCTCCACACACAATTCTACACCTCACTGTCAGTTCTGGAGCACACCTGACACTCTAAGGATTTGACTATTTTCCTTCAGAAGGCAGAAGTTAGTTTTAGAGGCTGTCCTGGAGCCTGGATATCCACTGGACTGACCCTGGCTGGGGACCAAGAGGGTTGGGAGTGGCACAGTCCTGCGGTGCAGGTGATGGTGGCTGACTTTTAGAACAAGTAGTGTCCCTCCTACATGGGGACCGGTAGAAAGGGCAGGTCGGCTAGGACTGGAGGGCCGACGCAGTCCCAGATCTGCTTTCCACTATGACACACTTTGGATAGACCACCTAAACGCTCCAAGCTTAGTGTCTGCACACATCTGGGCTGGCTCTGCTAGAAATGGGATTGATTAGAACAGGCAGAAGTCAGGCAGGGGAATGGCCCCTGGCCCCTGGCTGCCTCCTTAGCCCTGACCTGGCAGAGGTCACTGCTTGATGATGGAGCTTGGGGAAGATGGCCAGGTGGATGTGCCCCTCCTCTTCTGCTTCATTTCTGAGTGGGCCGCACCTGAGTCAGCAAGCTTCACTCTGGATCCACTCTCTAAGCATGGAGGGGTGTCAGGGCCTGGCGGTCAAGAAGGAAAGCAGGAAACAGCCGGTTCAGATTCAGCTGCTCTCTGGTAAATGCTAGGATTATGGAGCAGGTCTATTGAGCTCCCACCACCCAGAGGCCATCAGCTGAGTAACTACAGGCCCCTTCTCCAGTGGCCATTTCCTCACTAAGGCCCGCTGCCCAGGGAGGAGTTTTGCCAGACCCAGAAAGGACTGTGGGCATTTGGGTTAGCCTTACCCACCTGGCTGGAGGGACCCCAGATGCTTGGATCAGAGGAAGGAGGGAGAGGCTACAGGATTGACTTTAATGGCACCAATCCAGGGGGAGGAAGGGAGCTACTTGTCTGTGTGATTCACTTTGGGCATCTTGGGAAATGATGGAGAAGGTCATTTGTTTTGCTTGAATCAGGATTTACAAAGAGAAAATAACTAGACATTCTGCTGGTTTGGGAGCAATAGGATCAAGGAGACAGTTTCCTCACTTGTTCACCAAGGCTGAGAGAAAGAACAAGGGCCATAGCGAGGCTTTCAGAGTCACCCCCTCTCACCCCCCTCCCCCCCAGCTATGGATTCTACTTGATTTTGCCCAACCTGAATGGCGTCTTTTCAAGTGAAAGTCAGGGATTATGAGGATACAACTAAATAGTAATTTTGCAAGCCTCCTGGAACAGGTGGCCCTTTCCCTGGGATATTGGATGCTTTGGAGATAGTTTGAGCTCTCCCTGTGAAGGGCACTGGGCCATGAGGTATCTGTTGCAACTACTCAGTGCTGCTGCTGTGGCCTGCAAGAAGCTGTAAGTAATGGGTAAACAAACCGACACAGTTGTGTTCCAATAAAGCTTGACTGACTAAACTGGACAGCTGGCTGGGTTTGGCCTGCAAGACTTAGCTAGTGAAACCTGTACTAGAAAATGGTATGTACTCCATTAATTTTAGTCCTTTTGGTCAGAGGAAGTTGGATTGAACAATAGAGAAATTGAGGAACATATTCAACAGAAGTGGGCATAGGCAGAAGGGAGAAGGGCTCAGAAGGTCTTCTCAAAGAATAATTAGATGATTACAGCATGAAGTATCTGCTCCAGAACACCACACCCGCCACGAGCAGTCTGGATTCAACACCCCATTTCCTACAAGGGTCCAGAGGAAGGTTGGAGGGTGTCTTAGATAGGGGCTGGATATATGGGTGCATGGTGGGAGCCTCATACTTTTGGGTCATGGCTGACCCTCACTGCAGCAGGATGCAGGTGCCACCATTGGGGCTCTGCCCAAAGGATAGTGGGTGGACTGAGGGCTCTGAGTTGGACTCTTGCAGCATGCCTAGTCAGGTGGGGCTGTGCTCAGGTGGCCCTTTCCCTGGGATATTGGATGCTTTGGAGATAGTCTGTGATGAATGATACCTTCTGTGCAGGGATTCATGCTAAGCCCTCTCTGCTAGGCTGGAATTCCTGGATCTAGACCTTACTGGTCTCATATTTACAGACTTACAGCAGTAGTAGGAGTCTTTACTCCATCTCTCTGGGGTTGGGAGCTGACAAAGCTGGGGGAGAGGCTGGAGGAAAGGCTAGGAGCTAGGGTGAGGCCGGGGGAGAGGCTGGGAGATGGGACTAGGCTGCGGGAAAACCCTGGTGAGACTCCTTGGGCCACAAGAAGGGCTTCAGTGGGTGCAGAAGGTGACTGAAACCTGGGGATGTTATCTCACCCCATGTGCAAGGGCGTGAGCCCAGTCACTCAGGTATCCCAGCCTTCACCTTGCTTATACCTGCCTTGTGGGGTCAGGAGCAGAGAAGGATCATATCGACAGAACTAGTGCTGTCGTATAGCTCACAACCTAGTGTGCCGAGAGCCTGGGAAACAGAGAACAATAGCAGTGATTGTTCGGGTTATATTTTGTTCTGTTTTTACCTGATCTGTATGTTTGGCTCTTGTGAGTAGAATCATCCTTGAATTTTAACCTGGTTTTTCAATGGCAGAGGTCTAGACACCCAGAACTCTCCTAATAGCCTACCAGGTCATAACTGTTTTTCCACGAACATGAGAAAGCCCCCGGTCCCCAGCCTCCCTCCTGCACGGGAGGCAGTTGCCACTGAAGATGGATGGTTGGGTGTTTCCAGCTGTGGCCAGGCATGGCAGCCATGCCCTGGTGACCTGGCCGCTGGACCCAGATAGGAACATCCCTCTCTGCATGAGGCTAAGCAAGACCTGTCACCCTCCCTGAGGCATAGCAGATGTCACCCCCTTATCGCACTCTCACGGGCCTTGGCAACTTGAGCTTCCCCAGCCTGCAGCCCAGGGTGCTTTCTGACATCCCATTAGCAGAGGGACCAAGGGGGAGAAGTCTGGTCCCCTCCCTGATGCTTGACCCCAAGTCTTTAATTAGCTGGTGACACCAATGGCCCATAATTTTTGCCCCAGCCCTGCTTTGATTTTCCCAGCACAAACATCACGTGAGGACACTGATAAGGGGTAGAGCGGGGAGGCCGGCAGTTCCTCATCCTGAGCCAGGGCACTGCATGGCTGAAATTGCTAATCCCTTAATGAGGGCCTGGTAGCTGCAGAGGGCAGGGGCCAGCAAAGCCAGGGTGGAGTGGCCCAGGAAGGGCTGGCAGAAACCCCAGGAATGCCTGACACTAACAACCCCCAGGCAGCTGCTCCACCACTTTGTGAGGCTTTTGAAAACGTGTGCTAATTATAAACAGAGCAACGTGCTATGCCTCAGAAGGGACGTCTTTTTTGAAATGTCATGGTCCAGGGATAACATTTCAGAGCTGTGGCAATAACATGAACGGCCTATGGCAGGTGAGCAGGTGAGCAGGCCTGCTGGGGTGCTGGGGAGGAGCCAGCCTGCACCAGGGCCTGCTCGCCATGGCTGCTTGCTAGGGGAAGAGGGTCAATTTCTCCACTTCCCCAGTTCCCAAGAAAGCCTGGCAAGGTACTGTCACTGCTTCCATGGGACATATTAGGTGTCTTCCCTTGGGCTGTGAGAAAGGTGCCAAAGGTCACGCAGCTGATTGGAAGAAGTGGATTTGAACCTAAGGTACACAGGTGCACTTCAGCACCACTTGGGTAAGTTGGGCTCACCTCAGGTGATGGCCCGACTGGCTGGGCCGACCTGGGGTCCTCGTCATTCCAATCTGCTCTGCTGCTCCCCAGCCTGTCCTGTTGTCTGCTGGTGCTGGGCCATCCTGATCTGGCGAGGGCTGGACAGTCCTGTCCTGAGCACATGTGGGTACCAGCCTCCTGCCTCCCAGGCCCAGCCTCCTGAGCCAGGCTTGTGGGCTGGCACAGCGATGGTTGTGCTGTCTGTTAGATTGCAGTGTGAGCCTTTCCAAGCCTTGTGAGGCTGCTCCACAACCCTCCTTGAAGCTGGGTCCAGCCCCTGCATTCTGTCCCACAGGGGGGTTGGACACCTGCCTCCCCCCACATAGGGCATAGACATGTGTCCTGACCCTCCCCTCACCCCACCCTCCTGCCTGCCACTCTGCATTCTCCGGGGAAACTGCTCAGATGAGCCGCTGGCCTGTCTGGACTCACATGGGCCCTTAACCCTGGGCCCATGGTGCTCCCTCAGCTGAGTCTGGGAGGCTGGTGAGATGCCAAAGTCATGCTTCTGCGGGATGTCCACCTGAGCTCTGAGCACCCTGCCTGGGCTGGTGGGAAAGGAGGGAGGCAGTGGTGTGGGCAGCCCCATCGCTGGGCTCCATGGGACTGGTGGAGTCAGAAGCATGCAAAGGGCATTCTTTATCTTGGATCGATGGGCCCTGGCCAGTGTGGCATCTTGATGCGAACATTGTTCCCTACACCAAAGCTGGTGGGTTGGGGCATATATCCAGGTTTCAGGTTCAATCCCGGCTGGGACGCATCCAATTTTTGGTTGGTCTGTGTATGGGAGGCAACTGGTTGATGTTTCTCTCTAACATCGATGTTTCTTTATCTCCCTCCATTTCCCCCCCCCCTTCCCCCCTTCCAAAAAAAAGGAAAGACAGAAAAGACAGGACTTAATTGTTCAATTTCCTATTTCCTGAAGCTGTGTTTATTTTTTGTTAAACCTTATATATGTGTGCTTGTGTGTTTATCTAATACTTTTCTTCTCACTTTAGATCATAAGCATATAAGAACAGGGCCTCTGACTCCTGTGACATCACCAAGCCTCAGAGCCATGTCCAACTGGGCACATATTAGGTGCTCAACACCGAGCTTCTGAGTCACGGGAGAAACCTTTGTCCTCAGAGGTGGAGGCCAGCGCTGTCACCAAGTGTGAGGTAAGGACTCACAGACCTGAGCTGACATCCGGTTCCGCTGGCCCAGAATGTGGAGGCCCTAACAATGCCAGCAGGTGAATAAAACAGCCCTAGTAGGCAGGTGCTGCTGTCCTCAATTCGCAGAGCAAGAAGCTAGGGTGGCCCGGTAGATCCACGGAACACAGGTGCAGACTTCACACACTCAGGAACTGTTATCTATGCCAACCTCCCTACATTTTATCTTTTGAATTTTATTTTGGCATCTTTTTTGTTAACTAACAAATTAAGTGTATATTTAAAAATCTAAGCTCACTTGTGAAACCAACACTTACTCATGCTGCGTTTGCTGGTACCAGTGACACAACTTGAAGTTCTTTTTTTCATAAAGTTACCACTGAACGTGAAACAGATTATGGAACTGTGTCTTTAAAAAGCAGATTTGCAAAAGCAGGTTGTTTGCTAAAAAAATATTTCCACTTATCCACTTTGGTTTCCTGAGTGAAATAGACCTTATGTTCCAGGTGCCAGCTTCCTTAGAAAAGCCTGTGTTGGAATACACATCTCGATCTGAAATCCTTCATCAAGAGGAAACTTCCCAGCTGGTTAAGGCTAAAGGCCTCTGAGGGCCTGCTGTGAATTTTCACAACAGCCTTTCCAAAAATGAAATGATTTTTTTTTACAATATGTTTTTAATTTTAGATAGAGAAAGGGAGATGGAGAGAGAGAGGGAGAAACATCGATGTGAGAGAGACACATCCATAAACTGCCTCCTGAATGCCTCCACCAGGGACTGAGCCTTTAATCTAGGTATGTACCCTGACTAGAAATCAAACCAGTGACCTTTCAGTGCTCAGGATGCCACCCAACCACCTGAGCCACTCTGGTGGGGCTGAAAGGAATTTTTATTTTGGAAAGCATTCTCAGATTTGGAGCCATATGTACAACACTTGACATAAGGAAATGATTGATAAGGGACTAAAAAGTCCCTTAATTTAAGATGTTTGGTAATGTCTTAGAACACACTGGACAAAGACACTTCTGTAATCAGCCTTGAGCTTTTCAAGAAGATAGCACTGAGGCCTGCTGGGAACTGCAGGCATGCAGTGGGTAGTGCCAAGGAGGAATGGTGGTGAGAATGAGGAGGTGTGGTGGGTGGTGAGAAGGAGGTGTGGTGGGTGGTGGTGAGAAGGAGGTGTGGTGGGTGGTGAGAAGGAGGTATGGATGGTGAGAAGGAAGTGTGGTGGATAGTGAGAAGGAGGTGTGGCGGGTGGTGGTGAGAAGGAGGTGTGGTGAGTGGTGAGAAATAGGCATGGTGGGTGGTGAGAAGGAGTTGTGGTGGATGGTGAGAAGGAGGAGTTGAGTGGGATGGTGAGAAGGAGGAGGTGTGGTGGATAGTGAGAAGGAGGTTTGGTGGGTGGTGAAATGGAGGAGGTGAGGTGGATGGTGAGAAGGAGGTGTGGTGGATGGTGAGAAGGAGGAGGTATGGTGAATAGTGAGAAGGAGGAGATGTGGTGAGTGATGAGAAGTAGGTGTCTTGGATGGTGAGAAGGAGGTGTGGTGGGTGGTGAGAATAAGGTGTGGTATGTGGTGAGAAGGAGGTGTGCTGGATGGTGAGAAGGAGGTGTGGTGGGTGGTAAGAAGGAAGTGTGGTGGGTGGTGAGAAGGAACTGTGGTGGATGGTGAGAAGGAGGTGTGGTAGGTGGTGAGAAGGAGGAGGCGTGGTGGATAGTGAGAAGCAGGTGTGATGGGTGGTGATAAAGAGTTGTGGATGGTGAGAAGGAAGTGTGTTGGATAGTGAGAAGGAGGTGTGGCGGGTGGTGGTGAGAAGTAGGTGCGGTGAGTGGTGAGAAGTAGGCGTAGTGGGTGGTGAGAACAAGATATGGTGGATAGTGAGATGGAGGAGGTGTGGTGGATAGTGAGAAGGAGGTGTGGTGGGTGGTGAG
>JAAGEH010000021.1:8769404-8785426 GCA_011751065.1 Lasiurus cinereus
GTGGTGGATAGTGAGAAGGAGGTGTGGTGGGTGGTGAGAAGGAGGTGTGGTGGATAGTGAGATGGAGGAGGTATGGTGAGTGGTGAGAAGTAGGCGTGGTGGGTGGTGAGAAGGAGAAGGTGTGGTGGGCAATGAGATAGAGGAGGTGTGATGGGCAGTGGAAGCAAGTGTGGTGGGTGGTGAAAAAAAGGTGTGGTGGATAGCGGCAAGGAGGGCTTTGGGGTGAGGATCATCCAGGGAAACAGGTTGAAATGTCCTCTTGTCAAAATTGGCCCCAGCACAAGCTGGGGGAGCATGGCCACCTTTGCGTGCATTATGATGTTAGAAATTCACTTCTTAAGCAGAACCTTGAACTTCAAACCGCAGACAGGCTTCGGTCTGACCCTGTCTATAAGGCTCAGAGAGGTTGGACCATTGGACCAAGACCACAGGTTTCTAAGAGGGAGGTGGAGGTCACCCCAATTCTGACCGTTTTTACTCCCTGTATTGCCCCTAAGTTTCCAGTAAGGAGCATTGTCTGCTCAGTAAGGCTTGTGATCTCCACCATGCAGGGAAGTGGAGAGCTGTGTGCAGGGTGGCAGAAGGAGCAGCGAGGTGCCTCCAGCCTGGTTGTGGACACGCCTCCTCCTATCCCAACCTCAGGTAGGAATGTGGATGCCCTCTTGTCAGAGTCCTCAGGGCTCTGGCACAACCTGAGGGGACCCCTCAAAGATGAGCCCAAAATATGCTCAGTGCTTCCTGGGTGTGTGTTGTGGGTTATAAAACCGATGCCAAGCACTGGGGAGGTGAAGTAAATTTACTCCTCTGACAAGTACTTATGAAACCCTATGCTGCTGGGATCTGGGCCTGCAATGAAGACAACAGTCTGGAGCCAAGCCCTTAGACAGCCTGGCCCTGAGGCCACTGGCCCAAGCCCTGGGTCACACAGGGTGGACTGACTCCTCGCCCTGCCTCTGCTGCTGGCCCCTGTGACAAGCTGCTTAGCATCCGGGAGCCTATGTCTTCCCATCTGGAAAATGGGGACAGTGGTGCCTGTCTCACAGGAGGTGAATCAGAATATGGAAAGTGGCTGGCGCAGAGCTGGACCAAGGAAGCATTTGTTCTGGTGGGAGGCCAGCATAAGCCCAGGGGTGAGAAGCAAGGCTGAGGGAGTGGCAGGAGCCGGCAAGGGCAGCCCTAGAAATGAGGAAGGTGCGCATTCCTTTAGATCTGCTCTGCCAAGGTGGTCTGGTCTGTAAAGTGGAGCCATATAGTTCTCATTCTTCCTTTTTAGATTAAAAAATAATGGGAGCTCACCTATCCTGTATCCCATAGTCTCTTTGCCCCCTCCAGGAGAGTGCTGCTTGAAAGGAATGGCTGCACCTCCTGGCAGGTGCTCTTAGGGGCTCCTTTGCAATAGCATGGCCAGTGAGCAGGCACTCCCTGTGGACACCAAGTCCCTTGCTGCGGGCCCCAGTGGTGATCCGCTCTGTGTTCCCACACACTGAGGAGACCCTCAGGGTGGCTTTTGTGTGATTTCCCCTGAAAGGCACCTGGCGTCTTTCAGGGAGGCTCCCATAAGATTCTTGCTGAGCCAGTGATGGATGGCTCACCTAAAAAGCACAAATCCTTCGGGCCAGGGAAGCAGGCTCTCAGGACACAGGTCAAATCCATCTCCACTCTGGGACACCTGCAGCCAGTCCAGGCTGTTCTCAGAGGCTCTGCCATGGTGAGTGTGCCCCATGGGCACAAGCCTGTGCTGTTCACCCAAGTGAGAACCCCCACGAGTGTAGGACATGGGCCTCTGGGAGAAGTGCCCCCTGGCTGAGTTGAGAGCAGCCCTTCCTGTCTTGTCACTGCCATGTGCACCGTGGCCTTCACCTTGTGTGACATTCAGGGTGCTATGAAGATTACAGTGCTTCCTGCAAGATGCCTCCACTGGCCTTTAGCGAACCCAAGTGGCATTTTCTCTTTTCACTCGCAAAGTGTGCGGCAGAGGGGAGCAGGCACTGGCTCCGCTCAGCCCTGGGTGTTAGTAGCAGGTGCCTTTGAGCAGATGCCCCAGAGCCTGTCGCCAGCGTCCCAAGGAAAAGGAAAATGATTTGTTCGCCTCCAAACAACTTGTGTAGGGAAAACAGGCTCATCTTAGATGTGTGCCAGCTCTCCTCCATGTGATCTGTCCCACGGGCAGTGAGAGAGCACAGGGTCCCCGTTTGGGTGTGGAGCACGAGGAACTGGAACCTGGCAGGGTGCCCTAGAACGCAGCTCTGGCCTCAGGCCGCTTGGCAGAGGCCCTGGGAGAAGCTCCACTTGTCCTGCCACAGTTCCTCAGGCTCAGGGGAGGCAGGCGAATATATGGACGCAGCACAGAGGCCGGTCAAGCCTCCCAGGAGGCTGCACCCCCCATTTGACCTTAAGTCAGTGGACACTCACAGGCGGCACTGCTTATAGTGACTGGCAGCCATGGAGGAGCACAGGGTGCTTTCAGGGTCCCAACCCTCCTGGGATCCCTCGTTCCGTCAATCCCACAGCAGGGCGATGGACCCAGGTACGCATGCACCTGTTGACTGGGGCCACCCTGCTGATGACCGCTAGAGCCTTCCTGCTCCAGGATCCTAAGTTCTCATGTGGAAATTTGAGTTCCCTGGTGTCCAATACCTGGATGTTAGGGAGCATCTAAACTCCTGGGGTTTTCACTGTGGGACTCAGATGTTTGGCATCAGGGAAGTGCCCCATTTAGTCCTGCCCCTGGTTTGAAGAAAACATCAGACAGCATTCTGATCCCCACAGGGCCTCGCAGGAGCAGGGTGTAGTCCACAAAAGGGCAGAGGCCCTGGAAGGGCGAGGGACTGATGTGGACTGCCTGGGAGGTAGAGCCTTGTCTTGGGAAGCAGCCCAGGAGCTTGTGTCCTCTGTTCACAATGCCCTGCCACTCACTAGTCACATCTCCCCTGAGGCAGGTGGGCCTTTCCCTTTGCAGAGTACGTGCCTGGGCTTTAGCCTCACAGAGCCTCTAAGAGCAGGTACCCCATGGGAGCAGCCCTGCTCACCGTTTCTCTGCCTTTCTGGTCCTGAGTGATTGCTCTGTTCTTGCTGCCTGTGGATCTGTGCTTCACTTTCTGGGAAACAGCAACCTCTGGACATGGCCACAGCATGGACTCTTTTTAGAGCCTGCTCAATTCTTCTTCTTGTGTTTGCCCTCTCTATTCTCTTATTCCCACCGATGCTTTTCTGTGTCAATTAGAGTAGCCTTCCACCCCACCCCACCCCCACCCCTACCCCACCCCCACCCCGACCCTTTCCTTTCTGGGCAGCCCACTATTGCACACCCTTGTGCTTATCAGTATGTGGGATGTGGGCCAGAGGTTGTAGGGTGAGGGCCAGGGCTTCTTGCCTTTGTGGAGGATGGGAACTGGGAGCCTGCAGGACTTCAGAGGGAAGGAACCTAGCCCAGCCCCTGCCAGGGGCCAGATATCGGGTGCAACAATGCTGCCCAGCACAGAGTCCTGCAGGTCTGCCATCCCTTGTCCTCTAAAACGCTTCACTGTCCAGAGCACTGACCAAAGGAAATGGGTAGAGAGAGGCCTGCATTGGTTCCCACTGCCCACCTGAACCTGTACTAGGCAGAAAAGCCAAAGGGCCAAGTCCCAGGCACAGCACAAGGTGAGCTAGAGGGCAAGGCTCTGCCTGCAAATCCCAGAATAAGTCCAGTGGGGCGGCTGGGGAGTGGAGGGGTGCTTGTTGGAGGGAGGAAGAATCAAAGGTCAGAAGAAATTGGGACAGGTCTTAGCAGGGGCCTGGAGCCAGGAGGAGACTGATGATAAGCTGGTCACTGATCAGTGAGTGTGAGCTCTGAGCAGGTGGGACAGCTCAGAGGTCCTGGGAACTGGCTTCTACCCCTACAGGCACATGCACAGCCACCTGCATGCAAGGCTTGAGAAGAGGGTCCTTGAGCAGGGACTTCAGCAGCTGACACTGAGTTCTTAGCTTTGTGACCTGAGACTCCAAAGACACTGCCGGCATGACCTGCAGGTGGCAAGGTCTTTGGACCACAGCCTCAGGAAGCATGAGGCGTGGGGTGGCAGAGGGTAGGACATGGAGAGCCCTCAAAGGGGCCTGGGGACAAGAAGCCGGACTGTTGGCGGTGTCACTGTGTTCTGTCCAAAGGAGCAGCATGGACAGCTCTTGCATGTCCAACACCGGACAGTGCCTGCACCCAGTCCTGCTGAGACATCGCGCCAGTGCTCTCACTCAGTTCAGCCCAGCCCCCCTGAGACACCGTGCCAGTGCCTGTGCTCAGCTCAGCCCTGCAGAGACACTGCGCTCTGCCAAAGGGCCGGGTGTGAGGACCTGAGATCTAGGCCCTCAGTAGAAACTGTCAGAGGGACAGAGAGGGCTGGGTGTCCTGAGTGGCTGGTGGGGAGAGGGAGTGGGACATGGGGTGGAACTCAGAGGGTGTGGATTCTTGGTCCAGAGGATGCAGTGCCAGCACCAGGCTTTCAGGCCAAGGGGGAGGTAGACTTCAGGCTGATCAGAGAACACACCCACTGGGCCCAGTGCAGCCAGAATGGGCTTCCATGGGAAAAAAGATCAGCTCACCCCATTCTGGGTGGGGGGAGGGTGTCTTTGAATCCTGAAGAAGCTCAAAATTGGGACAAATTTGGGTAGAAGGCAGTTTAGGAGAATTTGTTGGAAGTGTCAACTGACCGTCATTGGTGCAGTAAAGAAGGAAACTTATTCAGTGCACACAGCTCAGTTGAGATCCAGCAGGCTGTGAGAGCAGCACAGCAGGGGAACACTGTGGGCGGCTCCAGGGGCAGCCCCTCTGGGCTGGGGAGCCCTTCTCTGCAGCTCCATTCTGCCCTCCTGAGTCTTGGTTCTTTGGTGAGAAGGGAAAGTTCACTCTTAGAGCCTGAGGGGTGTTGATTTATTTAATCTAAAGTCCTTGATTGGCCTGTCTTCATGCAAATGAGACCTTCAAATCCTCGCAGCTTGATTGGTCCAAAGGGCATTATCTTGATTGGTCAGAATGGAGCTCGTCTGATTGGTTGGTGAAAAGTTGCTGGGGAATGCTGCTCAGGTTAAATGGGAAAGCCTCATCTATTGGTTGGAATAGGAGTCCAGGAACTCCTCGCTTAGCAGGCAGGACAGTGCAGGCAGGTGGTGCAGCACTGGCTTCTCCCTGACGTGCAATTTGTGTGAGAGGCCCCTGCTGGTTAGAAATGGTTACTAACTCTGTTTTTTATTTTTTTTTATTTTTTAATTATTTTTTTATTTGAACCCCATTAGCTACCAGGAGCCCTTCTTATTAAGCATCATCTTTTTTTCGAAGTGTCCACAGAAAGGACTCTCTGGTAGCAGGCACTGCTTTGGGCCTGTACACATTTCCTCTAAGCCCCAGGTGGGCCCTCCTAACTTGACTTAGTAAGGAGGGGATGAGGAAACAGGCAGGAAATATTTTCTCTATCTGCAGCTGCACAGCTGCTTGGAAGGAGCCCAGTGATGCGGACTTAGCTCGATGAGTCCCCAAGCCTCATGTGGGCCACGGTGTCTCCTGGCGCTGGAAAGGGACCATCTGAGGGCTGTAGGGATTCGCACAGAAGCACCACATCATCCAGGATTTTGACCAGCCCAAGTGGCCTCCCGCCCCTGCCTGCCTCCCCATGTGCATTGGGCTCAGACATAGTGCCAAGCAAGGCTGCCGTTGCTGCGGAGGCAGAAAGCTTGGGTGCAGTGCCCCAGGCTGGTAGGCCATGTGGGAAACTTCTGCTTAAGGGGGGCTGCTTAAATGGACCATGGGTTTCCCACTGCCCCCTTAGACAGAGCAGGGGCTCTGGGGGAGAGCTGCCCGGCTCCAGCCTGAGGATGAACAATGGTCCTGCTGGCTGCCCCAGGCATGTGGCTTTGGCCACCTGTACTGCCCTCCAGGAGGACCAGAGTCCTGCAAGTGCAGTGCTTTCAGCTCCTCCCGGGGAGCTGGCCAAGTAGGCCTGTGCACTCCTTCCCGGCAGAGCTGTGAGCTTAGGGCCCAGGCTGGGCCTAGGTGCATGTCGGTGTGTGAGTGTGTGTGTGTGTGTGTGTGTGTGTGTGTGTGTGTGTGTGTTTTGTTGGAGTCTCCTGTGGAGAGGTGAGTGGGTGGGTACCTGTGACACAGGTGTGGTGAAGGGAAATGAGGGCGAGCCTTTTCTGGCATGAGGGGTAAGGGCCACGTGCAAGGGGGTAAAGGAGGGTATACCCGTGCAGATGTGAGTGAGCCATAGGGGTATCTATGGAGGTTTGAGCCTTCTCAGAAAGTAGTGCTGTGGGCTGCGGCTGGCTTGGAGGGCAGATGTTTGAGGGCAGAGGAAGATGTCAAGGCTGGTCTTAGCACCCAAGGCTTTAGCTGCCATTGTGAGGAGTTTGATCTTTCTCAAGGAGGCAGATGTGTGAGTGGGCAGTGGCAGGGTGTGGAGTGTGTGGAGATAGGCATGCTGGGCTAGGCGGGTGCAGGCCAGTGCAGAGGCAGGGCACCCAGTCGGGCTATTGATGGTCACTTGTCCTGGTGGGGGCATGAGCACCTGGGGCCAGGGACAGTGCCATTGGAAGTGGAACAGAAGGCTTCTTGGCAAATTGAAGGCAGGAATGAATGCACTGGGGTGAGCCCCTGGATGGGGTGAGCACGGGGCAGTGTCTGCATACAAGAGGTGCTTAGGAATTTGTTGACTGTGCCTGGTTTATTGCTGGTTCCAATGAGCAGATGGGGTTCTCAAGATAGTGCCAGTGTGTGTGACATACACACAGAGAAATGGTCCTGCGTGTACATCCCCACCCAGCCCAGCACTCCTCCTGACCTCTCTTGTCCTGCAGCAGAGTACCTGCCTGGAGCAGAAGTGTCAGCATGGCCAGCAGGGGGCGCTCTGCTACCAAGTGACCCGCCTCTGGAAATCCTCTCAACCTCTGGGAACACTCTCAACTTCTGGGATGTATATCTGTATGCATCTCTCTGGCATCGCCTAGGCCAGTGGTTGGCAAACTGCGGCTCGAGAGCCACATGTGGCTCTATGGCCCCTTGAGGATGGCTCTTCCACAAAATGCCCTGTGCAGGCGCGTACGTACAGTGCGATTGAAAGAGTACTCTAATTAAGTTAATAACAATGTACCTACCTATATAGTTTAAGTTTTAAAGATTTGGCTGAAAGGTCCCAGGTTCGATTCTGGTCGGGGGCATGTATCCTGGTGGAGGGTACATCTCCACTGTGGGGCGTGCGAGAGGCAGCTGATGGATGTCTCTCTCTCATCGATGTTTCTGACTTTCTATCTCTCTCCCTTCCTCTCTGTAAGAAATCAATAAAAATATATTTTAAAAAAAGATTTGGCTCTCAAAATTTCAGTCGTACTGTTGATATTTTGCTCTGTTGACTAATGAGTTTGTCGACCACTGGCCTAGCTCTGGTCCCACCTAACAAGCTGTCTTCACCTTATCACCTTCCCTGCTCACAACACCGTGAATGTCACAACTGGTGCAGCCTGGGTCCTGGCCCCCTCAGCTTTGCTCCACTTTGAAAAAGGCACCACAGACCCTGAAGAGAAGGCATCAGAGCCAGGTGTGGACAGAAAGCTATAGAAAGTCAAGGTGTCCCAGTCCATCCACACAGGAAAAGCCACATGGAACGTGGAGGCCAGGGAGCTTCTCTCAGAACCCAGGTCTGGACACCCAGCACACATTGTGGCCTCCATTCTTAGCAGCTCTGTGGCCCCAAAGCCTCCCAGCAGGATGTGGCTTGTTTGGGAGTGGGGAACCATGTCTGAACATGAGGCACAGTTGCATGTACTATTTTTGGCTCCTTTCCCCTTCCTCGTCTTTGTTTAAAAGTTACACTCCATGTCATGTTTAGTTTATGCATTGCCATAATCCCAGTTTTATTTCAAGAGGCTCCAGAAGAATAGAATGCTGCTCTCTAGTATGTAGGGTGATTTCGGGGTGAGTGACACTGATAATGACACTGGGCGGGTGGGCTCCGGTCCTCCTGTGGCTCCTGGGATGCACCTTCTGAGTGGAGATACTCGATGGCACAACCAGGGTCCCCAAGGATCTCTCACTCCCATCTCCCTACTTTGCAGAGCAGTGAGGTGAGTGTCTCTGCTCAGGCTAAGGACTACCCTGCTGGAGGAGGGCACAGGGTATACCTCTTAGACTTCCTGGTCCAGGCATCTGTATACTTTTTGCCAACATGAGAAATAAGGGATGGCCTGGCTACCCAAGAGGCTTGCCCTCTCTGGGAAGTGGTGCCCCCACACTAGAATGCAAGGAATCTTGTAGAAGTCTGCTCCAAGTTCAGGAGAGCATTATGAAGTCAGTGTCTAAGCAGAGGCTCCAGAGAACCTGGAGGAAGGGGGAAGGTGGACTCGTTTCTTTGTCTGCTAGAGCCATTTATTTTAAAGAAGGACAGCCCTGGCCAGGGAGCTCGGTTGATTGTAGCATCCAATACACTAAAAGGTTGCAGGTTTGGTCCCCACTTGGATGATATTTCTCTCTCACGTCAATGTTGGGTTTTTTTCCTCTCTCTCTCCTTTATTCTCTCTCTAAAAATCAATGAAAGCATATTCCCAGGTGAGGATAAAAAAATAAAAAAGACCAATAGGTACCAAGATTCCTGTGGGAGAAGGAATGTCAGCACCTATGTCAGACTGAGTCCCTTCCACAACTGTTCATCCACTAAAGTCGTTTTCTTCTGATTATTAGTTATCTGTGTTCATCACACATATTCGTAAAGAAGAAAGTAACAATCAAGTCCAAAGTGTATCACTCAGAAGCCATTAGCAAACACTCTGGTCAGTTTCTTCCAATCATTGATGCCTAGCTACAAGACACATAGCAGAGGGATATTAACACCCTGCTGCTATGTTATCACCACAGTGGTTTGTGATGCATGGGGATTCCATTTTGCTTACATATTTGTCTGCATTTCTCATTATCTCTGTTCACAGATTCCTGGCAAGAGACTCACTGGGATGAAAGGTGCAAATGTTGAATATTTATTGCCAACTTGTCCTCCAGAAAGTGGAGCCACTGCTTGCAATCCAGGAGTGTAAGAGTACCCACCTTGGTCTTCAAAAAAGATACCGGGCCAAAAGTGACTCAACAGTTGTCTGATGCCTAGATATCCAATGGCTGGGTACCAGGCTAGTATCCACTTGAAGCAGGACCTCCCTGGCAGAGCACCCCGCAGGGACAGAGGGCTCACTGTACACAGGGAGGGGTCTGATTACACAGCTAGCCCTGGGCTGCTTGGCCAGGAGGGAGTTCCCCCCTGGCATCTGTCTGGAGCAGTATGATGTGCATAGGTGATGCCTTTCAATTTTGCTACTGAGAAGAGCTCCCAGCCCCCTTCGTCTCCAAGTCTGTCATCACAAACCTAGGTTCTAGTATTCCTTATTCCATTTGAGGGATTTCTTTAAGAAAAAAACACAAATGTATGAATACAAAATTAGGTATAAAAGTGATCATTTATTTAAAATTAGATAAGAATTATAATAAGTTATGAATTTTTAGACGGCTGACAAACAACATAAACATCACAAAACCTTTCAAAAATATTATTTTAACTTTTAGACATATTTCTTTGATGTTTTCCTTACACTTCTGAGTGTGTATTCTTTATTATCCTCTTCACACAAAAATAATTTTCTTTGGTCATAATAAAAATATAATTAAATCTTTCTTCTGGGGATGGCTGATCAAAAATATTTAAACATTTTTTAAAAATATATTTTATTGATTTTTCACAGAGAGGAAGAAAGAGGGATAGAGTTAGAAACATCGATGAGAGAGAGACATCGATTAGCTGCCTCTTGCACACCCCCTACTGGGGATGTGCCCGCAACCAAGGTACATGCCCTTGACCGAAATCGAACCTGGGACTTTTCAGTCGGCAGACCAATGCTCTATCCACTGAGCCAAACAGACTTCGGCTAAACATTTTTTTTTTGTTAGTTTAAAAAACGCTTTCAACTTTATAGCTCATTGGTAATGACACGTACATTATAGTATCATATTTTGGGAACATTTGTATCAAGCATTTATGATATCTGAGCTGTAAGATTTTAGGGCATTTCAAGTTCTGCATGGTTATTATTCTTAAATAGTCTCTGAATGACAATATTCAAATCTAGGTCCATGTTATAATGGCATTTATGATTTTAGATTTTTGTGTTTTCATTGTCAGTTCAGCAAGAATTTAAATACCTTCCCAATATCTTTGTAAGACTCACTACTTTTAACTAATTAGATGATTAAACACTCCAAAGAGCTTACTTATTTTTATTAGCTATTTATCTCTTCCTCTTCATGGTAAAAGGTGAATATTTAAAAATTTAATTTGATTCTATCACTCATCTTAAAAAGTTTCTTATATTTTGCTGAAATCGGTTTTGCTCAGTGGATAGAATGTTGGCCTGCGGACTGAAAGGTCTCAGGTTCAATTCCAGTCAAGGGCATGTACCTTGGTTGCGGGCACATCCCCAGTAGGAAGCGTGCAGGAGGAGGCTGATCGATGTCTCTCATTGATGATTCTAACCCTTTATCCCTCTCCCTTCCTCTCTGTTAAAAATTAATAAAATATATTTAAAAAAAATAAAAGTTTCTTATATTTTGTTAATTTTTATCTGATTTTTTTTCTGTTTCTTAATTAAAAATTTAGGTAGGACAAAATAATATCTGTCAAAATTTAAAAACTACAACTCATTTCTTTTATTGCAATATATTAAAAACATTTTTTCAAATTATAGTCTAAATAATGTATCCCCAACTGAATTTCTCCATAGTTGGATCCCAAACACCCGAGGCCCCCAACGTTCCCTGTGGTCCACTCAGCCCCATTCTGCCCTGTGGAGTCTCTATCCAAAGGAGTTCTGGCCTTTCTACCCCAAAGCCTTGGCCTGGGCATTGGCCAGACCAGGAGACCCAAGAGGGGCAGCTGTGGCTTTAGCAGGCTGGCCGTGATGGGCTCGACCGCTTTTACTGTTGAGCTCATCAGGGCAACTGAGAAGATACTTGTAGGTCTGACAAACCTGCTCTCTCCTGTGGAGGCTCTCTCATGCCTCCAGTTCTGTGATTCTGCGTGGGTTTAAGAACTAAGAAGACTGTGGGCCTATCTATTTTACAAACTCTTTAAAAATCAATAATTTAAGAAAATGCAAAGACTAGGAGAAAATATTTCTATAGACATATCTGATAAAGGACTTACCAATATCCTTAATATACACAGAACTATTAAAACTCAACAAAAAGGAAAAGAACAACCTGATTTCAAAAAAGAGTAAAAAATATAGATACTGCATGATTCCAACTATGTAGCATTATGGGAAAGGCAAAACTATGGAGACAGTAAACAGATGAGTGGTTACTAGGGGCTGGCTCTGGGATGACTGAGAGGAACACAAAGGTAGTTTAGGGAGTGGAGACACTCTGGAACTGGGACGGTGGATACTTGTCATTACTTATTAGTCCAAACCCAGAGAATGAACAACATGAAGGGTGAACCCAACGTAAACTATGGGCTCTGAGTAACCATGATGTTCAGTGGAGGCTCAATGATTATAACAAGTGTAGCCCTCCAGTGGGGGGTGTTGAAAATGGGGGAGGCCATGCGTTTGAACAGAGGCACATGGGAAGTCTCTGTACACTGCTAAACTTTCCCATGTACCTAAAATTTCTCTAAAAAAGCCTATTAAAATCAATGAAGTCAATGTTTTTGAAACTCTCTTAATAGCCATCTCCAAGTAGTCCATTCAATTGATATTTCTTTTTTTAAAAATATTTTTTATTGATTTTAGAGAGGAAGGGTGAGGGATAGATATTCATAAACATCAATGATGAGAGAGTCATTGATTGGCTGCCTCCTGCATGCCCCCTACTGAGGATGGAGCCTGCAACCCAGACATGTGCCCTTGGCCGGAATTGAACATGAGACCCTTCAGTCCAGCAGACTGATGCTCTATCCACTGAGCCAAATTGGCTAGGGCTCAATCAATATTTCTAACCCTGCCAGATACTAGCCCTGTGCAAGGCCCTGGGCAGAGGCAGGAACAGGCTGGAGGGATTTCTGTGTTCACGGGCCATAATCATGCAGGAAGACAGTCACCAAAATACAAGAAAATTAAAAGCATAATCACAAAAAAATGCTTTTTCAGTCTGAGATTGCATTGGGAGCAAGGATTTGGGAAGTTTGGCTTTTGTGGAGGGCTGGAGGAGACCGAGGGTGGCCGAAGGCCTTAGATCAAAGGGTGGGAACAAGAGGCCAGGCAAAGACATGTGAGGGGCCCAGAGAGAAGGAGCAGGTCTCTGAGTACTGGAGGGATCCTGAGCAGGAAGGACGGTCCAGAGCCCTGCCCAGGGCAGGCCAGCCCATGGAGCTGCACACCAAGAATCCGGATTTCTTTCCAAATGTATCAAAGATTTAAAGGGCTTTAAGTGAAGAAGTGAAATGATCTGATTTGTATTTGAAAACTATTTACTAGTTAATCCATAGAATGGATTTGATGGGGTGAAAGTGGAGGTGGGTTAAGGGGGCCTTGGCAGTAACCCCACTGGGGGGAAACAGACCTGGTGATGAGCATGTGGTGGTTCTGGTGGGCCTGCGAGTGAGACATGCCTGGGGGATCCCCACAGTCTATTCAGATGCATAAACCTGGCAGATGGATGGTAATTGGATCCATGCCGAGGATGAGATCATCAAAGGGGAACGTGTGGCTGAGAAGAGGCAGCAGGCCTGGATCGTCACCCTAATCTGCAGCCCTGGGCGGCAGGGCCAAGAGAAGCTGTGGGGGTTATCGGAGACATGATGGACCACAAAATCTAGAAGCCAAGGTTTGCTCCATGCTCTCTAGATGCAAAGGCCTCACCCAGTGTTGCTTTGGCTCCTCACCAGCCTGTGAGAGGGGAGCCCCAAGTCACACCTCAAGTCTATCATCATCCTGCACCCTGGCTTGTCCCTCTGCCACCCCTTGATTTTATTGTTTTTCTATTTGTGAACTCCACACTGCTCTGTCAGACAGAACTGGGTGCTGAGCCTCAGGGTAAACATGACACATCAATTGACAGCAAAGGATAACTAAGTGAAAACATGGTTTATTTTGAAACGCCTGTCATGGTGTGAGACACAGGAGGAGCTGCTGGAGCTGTCACATTGCGCAATGCAGAATTCACAAGAAGATGTGAGGACAGGCTGGGCTTCCCACTTTACTCCACAGAGTTTGCCTTCCTGGTTCCTCTCACTGCTGTGGAGCTTGAGGTCCAGCCTGGGGGGACCCTCATCTTTCCAGTAATACCAAGCTGCCTCCCTCTCCCCCCACCCTGCACTCACCTCTTCATTTCCTGTCTCCCTCTGCTCTTACCTGGAGGCTGCCTCCGGTTGAGAGGGACCATCCTGGGCCTTTCAGGGAGCAGACAGGAGTGGAGTCTCCACAGCATTGGTCCTGAGCAGGAGGAGACAAGTAGGCATAGCCCCCTTCGCCCCCTCCTCAGCCAGCATTCTACGGCTGCTGGACCTTGTCACATCTTCTCCATCCTGCCTGAGTGAACGTCTGACCTGGAGGCAGAGGGGCAGAAGGAAAGGAAAACCCTGCCAAGTGCTATAAAAACAAACAGTGATGTGTCACGAGGCAATAAAACTTGTGCATGAGTTTTTAAACATAATAAGCAGGACTTCAAAGAATGCTGTGGAATGCAGCCCCTTTTGGTCTGTGCCCCAAATGCCCAGTGACTTACCCACACGTTGGGGATATGCTGGTTAAAAATTTGAAATGTGCTAACTTTGCCCATGTAAGCATTTCCTTGTTTCTTTGGTAGGTTTTTTTCCCCCCTTTTAATTATGTTTATCAAAGTCACACATGTACATAGTTTTAAAAGTTGAATGGCTGTGCAAGGCTTATAATGAAAACCAGCATTCCCTCCTGTCCTGAGCCTGATCCCCTCCCCAGAGACCTGGCTCTGAATTCTTCTGGCTGATTCCTCTGTGCTTTCCTCCTCACTTTAAATAACACGCTCAGGCCGCGATGGTTTTCCAGTTTAATGCTAGTTAATGAACCCCTACTGTGGAAGAGAGGTCCAGCTCTGTGCACCCCTGCCCCCACTTCCACACACGTCTGCTGTGCCTCCAGAGCCCTTCATGGTAATCAGAGAGCAGCTTTGGCTAAATCAGTGTTAGGCATTTACTGAATCCTGGCCAGGCTCCTATTGCTCCCAGTACACCATGCACTACAATTTCTTGTTTTGCTTGGAATAAAGGGCTGCCAAGTTTCCCCTTTGTCTAGTGTTTACTCCCCATTTCTTCCTGGGCTTGGGATGAGGGGTCTCCACGTGGGCTGTGGACTCATCTTCCTCCCCTGTGGACACTACACCCTTCCAGGTGCTGTCTGATGAGGACTAGCTATCTCTGTGCTCTGTCCCCTGTGATTTTGGGGTTCTGGGGGCCCTTTTGACTTCCCTGGACTGGGTCTCTGTTTGCTAACTCCAACATCTCATGTTGATTTTCTCTCCTGTTTGCGAAACACCTTCTCAATAGTGTCCTGAGAAATGCTCTGGGTCAGGATCAGAGTGTTTGAGATCTTGTGGGTGGACTGAGGCACCACCCCATGTTGGGTTGGCAGCTTAGCCATCCTGACCCTCCGCCTCTGCAGCCCTGGCCACTGTGTGTGGGTCTCGGAGTTGCTGCTGAGATGCTGTTCTTTCCTCTTCCTTCTGTGAGACGCGTCCCACCACCCCCCAGAAACCTCTCAGGGATCCCTTTCCATCTGTGCTGTGTGCCCTCATGTCACGTGGAGGCTCAGTGGGCTTTCCACGGCAGGCTCCTGACTGTTACTCGCTACATGGCACCTTTTCTTTTATTATTTTCTATAATGCCTGTCCCCCCATGTATTTTCTTTGGTGTCCATTCTAAGCCTCCCTGTTTATGAACCTCTTGGGCTCATATTCTAATTATTGCAGTTTTTCTCTTTTCTCGCCTATTTCTTTGTTTGTAGTGTTCTATCTTTTGGAAGATCTCTCTTAACCTTTTTTGGATGTTTCTTTTATACTATTGTTTTGGATATCTGCTGTTTTAATTTCCAATAATAAATTTAAGATTCAGAATGACCCCTTTAAAACTTACTATCACTGCATTTTAAGCATCCAGCTCTCATTTCATGGATGGGTGATCTTATCTCCTGGAATATCACTCATATTAACACCCCCCGTCCTCTGTTCCCTCTGGTGTCTCTGTTTCCTCCAGCTCTTTTCACTTTTTCACAGTTTTTCTCTCTGCAGGTACCCCGCCAGCTCTGTGTCTCGGCAGGGCTTTGTCAGGTGTTGCTGGGGTGTAGAAAGGCCAGCCTCTACATAAATCCCACTGGACTGGCGAGGCCCCCAAGAAGCATCATGCAGAATCCTGTTTAAAGTTGGTACATTTGGTTCCTTGTCCTCGGGTGACGGAGAGGTGTGTGTGGGTTTCAGGACTTCACCCCCATTGGCAGCTTGATGCCCTTACCTGCACCTGGGCTGGGTCCTGAGTCCAGACATTCTGGCTCCCTCTTGTAGAGAGCAGAGCCCTGTCTTTTGCTAGGATGATGGGGAAGTGTTTCTCTCCTGGACAGATGTGGTAAGGGACCACTGGCTCTTACCACAGTAGTACTATTTGTCCAATCCTTTGGTTTCAGCCTCACTCACACTATGACTCACAGAAATACCTTGCAGTTCCTGTTTAATTTTTTTCTTATTAATTTGCACAAACTATTTTTTAAATGGAAGATTCTCTTTATGTTTTTTTTAAGTAAAGTTTATATTCAAGATTATTTTATATAAATTTCAAATGAATAGCATAGTGGTTAGACAGTGTTCCTCCAATAATATTGTAATGACTATGAATGGTGCCAGGGATACAAACTATTTTAAGAGAGCAATATTTTCTTTGGAAGTGGTTCCTTCCTTCCTCCTTCCCTCTCTCCCTTCCTTCCTTCCTGCCTTTCTTCCTTTCTTTCTTTCTTTCTTTCTTTCTTTCTTTCTTTCTTTCTTTCTTTCTTTCTTTCTT